>PVJD01007830.1:0-79447 GCA_004026545.1 Mormoops blainvillei
TGTGCCCTGACTGGGGATCGAACCCTCCACCTTTTGGTGTACAGGGGATGCTCCAACCAACCAAGCCACTTGGCCAGGGCTCCCATTTCTCTTTTAATTGGGTTGGTTTCTTAATTAGTTGTAAAAGCTCATATGTTCATCTGGAAATGTCTTCATTTTACCCTCATTTGTTAATAAGTTTTGCTGGATAGAGCATTCTTGTTTGATTTTTTTTTTTTTACTCTTTCTTTTAACACCTCGAATATTTTATTTGCTTCCTTTTGCTTACTGTTTTTAATGAAGTGCCAGCATTAATCAAATTGTTCCCTCAATGTGCTAAGTCATTTCTCGTGACTCTTTAAGATTTTCTCCTTGTCATTAGCTCTAGTAGTTTACTTCTGGATTTTAAGTTATAGTTAGGATCTCCATATTTCCATACCTTAGACAACCCATTTCAATCATGTTTAAAAGAGAGAGAGAGAAACATCCATTGGTTGCTTTCTCGAACACACCCTGACCAAGGATCAATCTCGCAACCAAAATATGTGCCCTGACCAGGAATTGAACCCGTTACCCTTTGGTCTAGGGTCAAGCCCCAACCAACTGAGCCACACTGGCCAGGACAAAACAACTGATTGCTTTAGAAAGTGTTAAGGAGGCAAACATCCTGCCTTTGCAATGGGGTCAATGTCAGATGTAAGTGTATAGTCCCACTTAATAAGGGGAAGCTTTACTTAATAAAAACATGGCAGTTAATAGATGTAGCAGGAGTGTCAGAATTGGAAAACCAGGATTTAAATAAATAAACAACACAAACAAAAAATTATCTAAGGGAGAATTCTCAATTACTCTTAAAACAAACCGCTTAATTATAGATGGGGACTAGGAATTTCTTTTACAGGTAACCCTAAAAAATGTAAGCGTTAGGGGTGTGGACACTCATGAAACAGAAAATCTGTGCATAACTTTTGGCATACCCCTTTCAATTAAGATTTCAAGACACAACTTCACCTATCGTGGAGGGGCTACTACACTTCCACAACCATGCACTAATAATCATATTCCTAATTAGCTCCTTAGTCCTATATATCGTTGCCTTGGTATTAACTAACCTCATGCACACAAGCACAATAGATGCCCAAGGGGTAGAGACAATTTGAACAATCCTTCCATCATTCTGATTACAACTGCCCTTCTCTCCTTACGAATCCCTATATATAATAAACAAAATCAACAACCCCTCAATAAACTTTCGAAATAATGGGTCATCAAGGATATTGAAGCTATGAACATACTGATTTTGCAGACCTGTGTTTCGACTCATAACATTCCCACATCGGACGTAAAGACGGGAATTCATCTGTCAGAAGCGGATAATTGGGTAGTTCTGTCTGTAGAAATAACAATCCAAATGCTCCTTTCCTCTGAAGATGTACTGCATTCATGGGCAGCTCCTTCACTGGGCCTAACGACAGGTGCTACTGCAGGCCGCCAAAATCAGACAACACTCGAGCAGGTCCATATTCTGGACAGTGCTCTGAAACCTGTGGCTTTAATCACAGCTGTATACCCATCGTCCTTGAGAGAGTCCCACTAGAATATTTTGAAAAATGGTCAGTGTCAGGAGCCAACCAACAGCCGACCTTTGACACAGAGTCAGGACGGATGAGGCGCGACTGCACAGCGGAAGCAGCCACAGTTGGATCTCCTGATCATCGCGCCTCGCGTGCCAGCTGTTATTGGTGGTTGGGGGTGGAATTTTCTGGCGCTTGTACTTTACTGCAAAAAACCCGCACAATGCTGTGCTTCCCCTGATGCTGTGCAAAAGGATTTGTTAATCGTAGGACAAAAGCCCCCGGACCACTCCACGTCTTTCCACTTCCCCTGCCTGGAAAGTTAATATTAGATCATGGGCAGACCAGCCGCCAGAGAAACGGAGGAAAATTTTATTAAAAGTTCCCCCTGATAAGACAGTACCTCCTAGAATTATTATGACGACTACCCCTCCTATACCCTGGACGGGAGTAATGATAAATGGGGATACAGGGGTGAAAAGGCAGGGACAATTAGTTAGGTATCATGATTTAAGTACAAGGGAACAAATACAGAGAAGTCTGAATGTGTACAAATTGCGTAAATGCCCTCAGGTGGAGAGTTAACTATTTACTGAGACAGCTAAATAACAAAGACTTCAAACACCCTATAGAAAAGGTAGCTTTGTCTAGTGAACCTTTTGTAACCTTTATGGGCTCACTAAAACCTAGCACACATTCCATTCTTGGCCCAGCCCAGACTTGACATCCCATACATTTAAACTCTTTGAATGTCCCAATAACCTTCCCGGTCAGAATGACCTTTACTTAGAATAGTTACAATAGCAGTCCCTGGTACAGCGTTATGCTATCTAATGATTTATCTTGTAATCGCACTATGTATCAGTTCCTTGTTCTATCTCTATAAAAATAAAGTTCCTGAGCTTAAGGCAGGCAGTCCAGACCCACAAGTCTGACTGTCCTCCTGCACTTCACCCTTGTGTCTGTCTCCGCTTCTTCGCCGAGCCGTCTCTCCTTCGGGGACCCTGAGACCTGCTGAGGCTGGACCCCGGCAGGTCAACATCAATACTGTAAATTCATTAAAAAGGTAACTAGTGTTAACCTTTTAAGTTCAAGAGTGGGAGAGCAAACCTCCCCTTAGTGACATGCCACAGCTGGACATGTTGACCTGATTTATCACGATCCTCTCTACAACTCTCACCCTACTTATCATTATGGAAAACTAAAGGCGTCTAGCCACTACTACTATTCAACCCTGGAGCCAGCCACAACAAAACTGACCAAGTCTCTAACCCTTTGAGAAACTAAATGAATGAAAATCTAGTCTCCTCTTTCTTTACCCCAACGATAATAGGCCTCCCTAATGTCATCTTAATTATTATATTCCGTTATTTTATTTCCACCAGCCGGTCGATTAATAACCGCCTAGTAGCAATTCAGCAATGACTAATTCACCTAATATCCAAACGAATGTATTATCAATTCACAATTGACCAGGTCAGACCTGAGCCCTCCTACTAATAACCACAAATCTCGTTTACTGGCTCAACAAACCTGCTGCCGCACTTACCCCAAGAGCGCAATTATCGATAAACCTTGGTAGGTATTGCTACTCCCCTGTGAGCAGGGACGGTCACTCTCGGCTTCCCGCAGAAAACCAAAGCCTCTCTTGTACATTTCTTACCCTAGGGTACCCCGCCAGCCCTAATCCCCGTATTAGTGATTGTTGAAACAATCAGCCTATTTATTCAGCCAGTAGCTCTGGCCGTATGACTAACCATTAATATTACCACCGCCATCCAGTAATTCATTTAATTGGAGGGGCCACCCTAGCCCTAATATTAATATAACCACTGCCCTTATTACATTTATTATCCTCGTTCTGCTGACAGTTCTCGAATTCGCTGTTGTCCTGATCTAAGCCTACTTTAAAACTACAGCCAGCTCTGGGTATCCACAGAGAATTGGCGCCAGGACCCCTGCGGATACCAAAGTTCATGAACGCTCAAGACCCTTATATAGGAGGGGGTAGAATTATGCATGAAGTCAGCCCTCTGCATCGCAGATTCCCAACCGGATCGAAATACTGTTCTTGATTGATTGGTTGAATCCCTGGTTGCAAAACCCACGGATAGGAAAGGCTGACTGTATTTACTGGGGAAAAAAAATTCCGGTGTAACTGGACCCTGGCAGTTCAAATCCATGTTGTTCAAGAGTCAGCTATAATTCCAAAGTAACGTCACACAGACTACCAACTAGTAAGCTATCCCTATGAAAGGGTCCGAAATGGGTGTAGGAAGCAACCAACTCCGCAGGACTCCCACCTTTTCTTTCGGCGAGTCCTCGCTTGACACTGAAGTACGTTTCCCAGGAGTTGGTGGCACGTTGTCCTTAGCAGTGGGCCAAAATTCATATAGAAGAAATCTGAAGGGTGGGCAGGGTTCCCAGCATTTGTAGATTCTGCATCTCTGTTACACGTTCCCCACATCCTCCCCGCCAAATCCTGGAGGCACTCGTCCTTTAGGGGGCGTGGAAAGACGCCTCCAGAAGGCGATGCTTCCAGCCCTAAGAGCTCCAGCGTTGTGAATTGTGATTCCCAGAAGTCTGTGCGGCAAAGTGCATTTGAGCCTAATAGAGTTGCATGCTGGAGAAGTGAGCCGCTCCACTCCCATCTCTGAATTCCGGGATTCTGGACTACATTTCCCAGAGGCCTCTGCGCGCTCTGGGCCTTAGGAGCGCTCCGAGTTGCATGCTGGGAGACGCGCTCCCAGCGCGCAGGGTTTTTTAGGCTCTGGCTTCCCTGGACACCGTCCAGAGTTAACCTCAACCCTGCGCCCCCTCCCGACGCCCTGTTGATCGTGGAGCTCCAAGCGGTAAGTTGTTTGCATCCCAGGTTGAAACCGGCTCGGCATGCCGCGGGGGATGGCGGGGAGCGAGACGCCCCGGGCGAGGAGGCCTGAAGCGGAGCCTCGGCCTGTGGCTGCGGGAGCGTCTGCAGAGAGGGTGTGTGTGTGTGTGTGTGTGTGTGTGCGTGCGCGCGCGCGCGCGCGTGTGTCAGTGTCACGTCCCCAGGACTGATGTGCACGAGAGCGTCGGGGAGGATAAGAGGCCCTGTCCTCCCCATGACTGTGACGCACTTGCGCGTGATTGTGGGTGGGGGGCGAGGGGGACACGGCCGCGCTGTGACTCGGTGACGCTGCTCTGTCTGTGTTACCTGCGTGTGGGCTCTGCGGGGGTGGCAGGGCCCGGATGTGTCTCCGTGGCCGCGAGATGTGCCTTTGCTTCTCTGTGGGGTGGTCAGGGCCAAGCATCGTGTCTCTGATGAGTGTATCGGTGGATGTGACAGGGCCAAGGTGTGTCTCCTAACGATGCGATTGTTCGGCTGTGACCGTTGCGGGATTGTGTTCGGATGATTGGGCGTGTGGCCACGATTGAGTGAGCACCGGTGTGTGCGACAGTGTGACCTGTAGCTGTAATGTCTCTGCAGCTCCTCTGCCTTCTCCTCCCAGCCAGGTGGCTCCCGCCTCCATGCAGGGGCCCCGGAAGGAAGTCAGAACCTGAACCTTGCAGTGAAAATGATCAACAAGAAGGGCACCTAGTCCGGAGATGGCAATTTTAGAGCTAGGCTACCTGAATGACAGGGTGGAAAGGCCTCAAGGATAAGATTCCTGTTTTCGACGGGAGAGGTCCCTGACTTGGCAGGTGGGGACAGGGGACAGCTACATATTTCAAAAGCTGATCACTAGAGCCTAGTCCTGAGGAATCTCTGAAATACTCAGACCCGAGTTCCCCCTTGTTTCTGGTTGGTGTTAGATATGACATGGGGACACATGTGGCCTTGGAGAGTGTGTTCTGTTGTAGTCTGTGCTCCAGAAAGGTCCTGATGTCTCATTCTATGCTTCTCTTTCCCTCAGGCCAGCCATCCTTCAGAAAAAGCATCCCCAGCAGGGAGAAGAATCCTTACACATCTTAAAATCAAGGTTCAATTTTTTGTTGCCGTTGTTCAGCAAATGGTTTGTTAATAGGGCTGAAGAATATTTGCTTTACTTGACCCAAAGTACCCTCCCTAACAGTGACCTATCCCAGTAATTCCTTCCCAAGAGGCATAACAGCTGTGCAGATGTAGCCCCTAGTGTCCTCCCCACTGACCCACCCTCTCCAGTGAGCGCTCACCTATTCATTTGACCAGTTGTTCGCATCCCTCTGTGTGTTCCTCTTTTCTAAGAATCCGATGGTAGCAGAGAATAGTACTGGGAGGTTAGTGTTTGCGCTTTATTTTAGAGTGTGATCTGGTTAAGAGGATATTCGTTTTTAGGTGAAATCAAACACTGGACATCTTTGGTCTTTGCACGGGCCTGACGTTCAGAGCACAATAAAAAAGGAGAAAGTTTGAAGACAAAGTAAAACGCTTCATGAGGCTTTTGAGAGTGGGTTTGAGCAAATGTCTTTGTCATAAAGGCAGGGAATTCTTTCAGGAGTCAATAAATAGAAATGCATTATATCAAGCCAGGTCTTGTTTGAGCTCTGACGGTTTCAGCTTATTTAGTTGCATCTTGTACGAACTGTGAGAAGCAATTGATATTGGGTATGAGTTCTGGATCTAGAGCCCAGGTTGGTCAACTTTTTCCATAGAGGGTCACATAGTAAGTATTTTATGTTTTTGGTACAGAGAAGTCCCAGGTCCCCTGCACCCAATTTCCCCCATTATTACCAAGTAACGTTAGGATAGGACATTAGTTATAACGAATGGGCCAGTTCCGATGCATTATTGTTAGCTAAAAGTCCATGCTGTAGTTTTCATTTTTCTTAGTTTTTACATAATCTTCACCTGTTCCAGGATCCCACGCAAGAGACCACATTACAGTTCGTTGCTGTGTCTCCTTGGGCTCCTCTTGGCCGTGACAGTTTCTCAGACCTCCCTTGTTTCTGATGACCTTGACAGTTTTAAGAGGTACTGGTCAGGTATTTTGCAGGATGTTCCTCTACTGGAATCTGATGTTTCTCCCCCGATTAGACTGGGTTTGTGGGTGTGGGGGTGCAAGATCACAGACAGAGGGTACAAACTGCCAACAGGATTTGTGATCGTTGAGGTTGCCCTTGACCTCCTGGCCAAGGTAGTGTTTGTCAGTTTTCTCCGCTGGAAAGTTACCCCTTTTTCCCTCTTTTTATACCATACTCTTTAGAAGGAAGTGACTGTGTGCAGCTCACACTTACAGTGTGGAGAATTATGTCCCCTCCTCCGCCTTTGTCTGATCATTTGTTTTTGTTTTTACAACCCTTTAAAAATGTAAAACCCATTCTTAGCGTTCTGACCCCTGCAAAACCAGGCTTCTGGCTGTCGATTGCCAAGCCCGATCTAGAGCATCAGGGCTCCAGTCCTGTCTCTACCTCTTAGCATTTTGGGCTTTATGAAGATAGGGTTGTCATGCGGATGAGTAACACACGTAAAGCCCCTTCGAACAGCCCCTGGAGCCTAAGTGGCCAGCGAGTCCTGTTTTTGCTGTGTGGTACATCCTGATGTTCTGTAGGTCAGAAGCAGCATACATAGGAAGTTCACTGTGATGGGAACTTGCAAGTTCTTAAAATGAACCAGAACATAGAAGGGGAATCCTTAGCCTAAGGTACTTCCTTTCATTTCATTTACCATTTTTCCAAGGGAAATTGTATACAGACTTACTGCATATGTTTATAAGTATGACTTTCATCCTAGGAGAAAGTCCATAACTACATGGCATTCACAAATGTGGACATGTCTCCTGCAATCAGACCTTTGGACTAGAATTAAAGACTGTGTTAACCAGATCACAGTGTTGCCCTGACCACAGTCAGTATCCAGGATGATGGAAATGGTTAAAGTAAATCACACCAACTTCACATTATGGAGTATTATGCAGCTATGAAGAATGATGTTTGAAATAAATCTAAGGGAAAATGCACGTGATATAATATTGAGCAATGTTTATAGTTATAAAGAACATTATGCATGAAAAATTTTAATTAGCATGAAATTTTATTTAATAAAATACTTTTTATATCCTATTCAGTATGACATTTTAATGTTTTTATTGATTGATTTGAGAAAGAGAGGAAGAGAAGGAGGGAGGGAGGGAGAGAGAGGAGAGACAGAAAGGAAGAGAAAATCAGTTCGTTGTTCCACTTAGTTATGCATTCATTAGTTTATTCGTATATACGCCCTGACTGGGGATTGAACCCGCAACATTAGTGTATCAGGATGATGCTCTAACCGACTGAGCTACCTGGCCAGGGCTCAATAGGACATTTTAATTGATTATTCATTGAAGAAGGAAGGCAGTGGGGCCACAGTTATCGAGCACCTTCCCTGTACCAAACATTCTTCTGTCTGCTTTGCACACTTTCCCTAATCAGCCAGCGGAGCTGCTTAGCTACACTGTTGTGTTCAGGACCCAGTGGTGTTACTGAGACACTGTGGATGGGTGTTCAAGATCAGGGAGGCGATATGGTTCGTCACCTGTTGTTTTTTTTCCCAATACTGTGCCTTGTATCAGTTTCCTTTTACTGCTGTAACATATTGCCACAGATTTAGTGGCTTAAAACAGCACAGATTTGTTACCTTACAGCCCTAGAGGGCAGAAGTCCTAAATGGGTCTCCCCTGGCTAAAACCAAGGTGTTGGTAAGGCCGTGCTCTTTTTTGGAGGCTCTAGGGGGCCCCCTTTCCCTGCCTTTCCGGGCTGCCCAAGGCTGCGCGAGTTCTTGGAATTATAGCCCATTCCTCCGTCTTCAGAGCCAGCAAAAGCAAGTCAAGTCCTCTCACGTCACATCCCACTGAACCTGCTTCTGCTGCCAGATCTTTCTTCTGATAGCCCTCACCTACCTTTATGGACTCTTGCGATTCCATTGGACCCACCGGATAATTCTGGGTAATCTTCCTGTCTTAAGGTCAGCTGATCAGTAACCTTACGTCTGCAACCTAACTCCTCTTTGCTATATCATGTAACATATTCACAGTTTCCAGAAAGAGGATGTGGGCAACTTGGGGGACAGTTATTCTGTCTACCATGGGCCTATTCATTCAGCTTTCCCCTAATGACTGTAATAGACCACCCCCCACCATAACTGTGGGGTTTTTTTCTTTGTCAATTTTCTTTTTCATTTGGGACTGTCTTAAGTTATATTTCTTATAATAGGATTACTGCAGGCCTGCTGCAAAAAAAAAAAAAAAAAAAAAAAAAAATTTCAATTTCCTAAGGAACTCATAAAGAAGAAACTTGAAATTACCCATGACCATATCATCCAGAGAAAATGAGTATTGATACTTTTGTGCGTGTGTTTCCGGTCCTCCCCTCCTGCTCTAAGTATATGTGCATGGTTTTGTTTCAAGAGCACTGAATTCTGATAATCGATCATGTAAATGAGCCAAAGACTCCCCAGATCTTAGTTTGTAAAAGGAATCCACTTCAGCCATGGGTTATGTTACACCAGTGTGTGTGCGTGGGGAGGGAAGGGCGTGCCAGCGATCCCCTTCTTGCTTTGAAAACATCTCCCATATATTTATCCCTTGTGAGATTGGAGATAAGTCATTTGAAGTAAATCCCATGGCAACAAATCAAGAACGATGGACTTGCAAGATTAGTCTTTCTAGGATTTTATACTCAAAGACCACGACATTGATACTGGCATAACACAAATATGGGCTGCACGAGTGACATTGCCAAGAGCAGATACGAGAAAAAAGTATAAGATGACAGTAGTTTAAAATGTTCACGTAGCTCTCGCTAATGTGGCTCAGTGGATTGAGTGCCAGCCTGCGAACCCAAAGGTTGCCAGTTTGAGTCCCAGTCAGGGCACATGCCTGGGTTGTGGGCCAGGTCCCCAGTAGGGAGCATGAGAGAGGCAACTGATCGATGTATCTCTTGCACATCCACAGTGGTGTTTCTCTCCCACTCTTTTTCCCTCTTTTCCCCCTCTTCCCCTCTCTCTAAAAATAAATAAATAAAATCTTTAAAATGTTTATATAACTATCCCATATCACACGGAAGACAAGATTTAGGTACTTGGTAATGTTCTCGTTTTGGCATCTAATGGTCTCAGTTTGGCATTGTCTCAATTTAGATTCTTCCGGCTGAATTTCTGATGCAAGGTCATAGCTCTCCCTCTTTGCTGGTGAGGAAGGAACGTTTCCTTCTTATGGATCTCAGATTTTTTTTTTTTTTTTTGGCTAGTATTGTTAATTAAAAAGAATTTCACTCTTAAGAGGCTCTGAAAATGTTTAGTTAGCATCAATTATATAGACATATTTTTCAGACACATAAGGCTCGATTTTCATAAAAATGGGTCGAGGGGTGTGTAACATTGTTGATCTTCCATAATAATAGCTCACTCGTATTGCATATTATTGTGTTTTATGTAAATTCTCTTAATAGTTGAGACAGTCACACCTGGTACATACAGTTTTTACCTGTAGGGGAATGGCCACTCTGAGCTCAGTAACTATCGGGGCTAAGATTCACATCCTGAAAGTAAGACCACAGAACCTGCGTTCTTAATTTCAACAAGACCTCTCCTCCCACGTTATACATACCTTTTCAAACCTATCTTCTTCACTCGGTGATTTATCTTAAATTCCTTTCTCAATTGATAAAAGTCAATATCATTATTAATAAATATATGCCATTAAAGCAGGCCATATTTACTTATGCTCTCCTCTACTGTGAAATATTTATATGTCTTCTTTTTTATTTTTTAAAATAATTCTCCGGAAAATCTGAATAAAATTGATGGATCGTATCAATGTCAGCGTCCCGGTTGTTATATTGTACTGTAGTCTTGCTATGGAATACCATTGGGGTAAACTGGGTAAAGGGTACACGGGGTCCCTTTGTATTATTTCTTATAACTACACGTGAATCTAGTTACTTCAGTTTAAAAAAAAAACAACAACAACTTTCCCATAAAAAATTTCTCTAAACATTCATGTGCATAAATGTGCATACTATTATAGCTTCTTCCTTGGGATACACTCCAAAAAGTGGAATTTTGAGTCAAAAGTCATACTTCTGTTAAGCGCCTGCGATATGCCTGACCCTGCGGTGTTAGGACTTGGAATGACCGGAAGGACACAGCTGCCTGTCCATCGCTTATTGTCCAGCGAGGAAGGAAAGCTGCAGAAGCACAAGACAGCCGGTGGGCAAGGCCTGGGGAGAATTGCAGGTGATCTGCCCTGGGAGGTACCAAGAACGGGGCATCATTCCCAGTGTAGCCGCTGACAGCAGGTCATGACCGAAGAGTTCAAAATTTCCAGGTAGAGATAAATAGAGTTTATTTTCTCGTTTTACACCTTAAATATTTTTTCTAATGGTGTGTGGCACACAGTGAAGACTAACGCGGTCAGTGGCTGTAGCAGTTGTCTGCAGGACACGGTGGCTGGAAGGACAAGTGCAGAAGTGCAGTTCGTCCTCCCCTCAAGACGGAAAACTGCAGCATCCAAACAGCCGCCAGTGTCGAAGGCATCGCTTGGAATTTTAGTCCTTTAGTCAATTCCCAGGGAGGGATACTGATACCAAAAAAAAAAGACACTCAACATCAGAGGGTGTGTCGGGGGGTCCCCAAGGCCACCACCAGGTTCAGCAGTTCTCTAGATGGACTCAGGGTTCAACCCACCGCCATGCTCATGGCTAAGATTTGTTACAGTGAAAGGATACACGGCAAAATCCCCGGAGGGAAAGGCCCCCAGGAAACGCTGGGAGGAAACCGACCACAAGCTCACGGGACGTTCCTCCGCCTCCGAGCTCCGCAGCGCACACAGACGCAGTGTTGTCAACGAGAAGCTCAGGGCCTGGGAGCCCAGGGTTTATCTGGCATCGGCCATGTAGGCTCCCTCTGCCTAGCAGGTTCCAAAATTCCAGAAGTGTGAGCCCCTGTCATCAGTTAGGGAGCGCTGGGGTCTCCGGAAGGACCAATGTTGGAAGCAGGCTTAAAGACCCAGTTTCAGACCCGCTGTGTTGACTCTCTTCTGTGCCGTGGTAAATAACTTCCCAGGATGTTTTCTTCCACTCCTCTATTTCTCTTTTTATGTCTCTCTTTCCACTGATGTCTTATGGTTGGTTTGTCAGTATCTGTGCTTGTCTGTGTGTGTGTGTGTATTCATATATCTTCTATGCGGATACATCGTATTATATGTGTGTTTGTATTTATACATAGAATTTTACAAACGTATCGTCTTGTTTCGGTACACTGATTTTCCTACTGACAATACATCTGAAATATTTTTCATATCTAAGTATTTCTTCCGAGTCAGCACTGAGAAACCACTAACATCGGTGTTTTGCATTGATAATCTGCATGTGTTTACGCAGTCAGCTTTTCTGGACGCAGAGCGCTGGCGCTGCGTGGGCATTTCCTTCTCCTTCCGGTCCACCTGCCATGTCCTGGCCCACATCACTCTATCTAGAGGCCAGAAAAGATTCAAGTGTGGATGATGCAGCCCCTCCTGACCCTGGACAGTGTGACCAGGGGGAACAGGATGGCCCCAGAGCGACACTAAGCACCCTAAACTTACCCGCTGAGGTCCAGGTCACAGCCCCGCTGCCCAGAGCCAGCCCTACTGGGAGGCTCGAGGGCGCAGCCTCCCCCCGAGACCACTCTCAGTTTTAACACCAAGCACAGGTTTGGGAGTTTCTGGGAACCAGCCTCAGGTTCAATAATTCAGGACTGGAAGGACTCCCACAACTCAGAGGAGGCTGTTCTACTCGGGGTATGGTTTATTACCCCGAAAGGATACAGATTAGCATCAGCCAAGGAAACAGGTGTATAAGGCGAGGTCCAGGGGTGTTCACAACATGAGCTCCTAGTGTCCTCTCCCCAAGGAGTTAACTCTGATGGCATCGATGTATGGCAACATGCACAGGGCACTGCCAACCGGGGACACTCACCTGAGCACTGATGTCCAGGGTTCTCTGCGGCTTCACCGTGTAGGCACAGTTGGCTGACTGATTATACAAATGTAGAGACATGATTGATTGATTCACTGTTCAGATGGTAACTTCAATTTCTAGGTTAACTGATACCCCATGACGCAAAAACTCCATCCCGAATCACCTAGTTGGTCCTTCTAGCGTGACAAGCTTCCACCTTCGGACTGTTGGGTATGGCCAACCTATCTACCAAGACTGTTGGGAATGGCCGTCCCCATTCCCAAGACTGTTAGGGATGGCCAGTCCCATCCTAAGATGCAGTATGGCCAGTTGGTGCCCAAAACAAAGACCTTCCTATCAAGAATGAGGTAAATTACCTCTCAGAGGCTGAGGACAATGGCTAGACCTGTCTTTGGTCAAGACCAAATTCTTTTCTTTTTCTTTTTAATGATTTTTTTTTTTTTTTTTTTAGAGAGGGGAAGGGAGGGAGGAAGAGAGAGAAACATTAATGTGTGGTTGCCTCTCGTGCGCCCCCTACCAGGGACCTGGTCTGCAACCCAGCATGTGCCCTGACTGGGAATCGAACCGGTGACTCTATGGTTCACAGGTCAACCCTCAATCCACTGAGCCATACCAGCCAGGGCCAAATTCTTAATATTTACTCCCTAACAAGGAGCTGGCCAGAAGTCTTCCTGCCAAAAATTCTGGGTCTGACTTCTAGGCAAAAAATAAATTTAAAAAATCTCCTCTCTTTTATTCTGTGCCGCTGGGTTTCCTGGAGTTGGAGGGAGCACTTTTTTGTCTCCCGCAGAATGCCTTTAATGTATTCCAGAGGCGTAGTGTTTGTGTGTGGGTGTTGGGGAAGGAGCTGGGGGTTCTCTGGAAGCAAAAGCGGAGGAGCACAAAGGTGGTATTCAGTCATTTTGGGAACTGAGGCGCACCTACTTTAACACCTCTCTCTCCTTGTCTAGCTTGCCTTCTCCGGATTGTGTGCTTCGGTAAAGGAAACTCCTAGCCAACTGATCAGTTCTTGATTCTAAAACTATGGCCCACGTAAGTATGCATTTCTCTTTCCTTCTTGAAATGTGGTATTCAAGACCTGTGGCTGTTTTTAGGAATTATCCGAAAGCCTCCTGCCCGAGCGCATCCCATCTCATTATCTACTTCCCAGCTCTTCCCGTTCCAGTGAATGGTGATGCCGTGCAGCACCATCATGGCTGATGTTTACATAATTTGGAGCTAATTATTCAGTATCTCTCTTGTGCTCAGTGTTTTGTCAAGAGGAATATTGGAGCAATGGAGGAAGAAAGTCTTTTGAAAGAAAGATTTGAATCGGGGTTATGGTGTGATTAGAGATGTTGGACCCATTTGTCCTCAGGAGAAAGCGAAAATTCTGCACTTGTCTTTTTTCCAGGCAAATAAGGAGTGTTCCCCCTCACTGGTCTGGGGCTTGGTGCGTGGTGGCAGCCCACGCTTTATGAGGCCTTAGAATCAGATAGAGCTGTGATTGGGCGGATGGGTTCAACGAGCACGTTCTTGCCAGGGAACCCAAGAGGTCAGTGCTGTTGTTGAACCAAACTGCCCGACCTCTGTATGCTTCTGCATCATTTGATGCCAGTGTCCTCTAAATCAGGGACCAAGGACGGGCAGGGGCAGTGGTGGTAACAGGTAAGATCGTCCAGGACAGAGAAATTGACGATCATGTGGTCCCAGAATTGGGGAAAACCTTAGTCGTCTGTCCAACCTAAGTGTATAACTATAGTATTTAAAGTCTGATCCGTCCTCGTGATGGACTAAAAAAATGTCTTTGTCATCACAAAGGAAGACTGCTTAAAAGATAACCTGGCAAATGATGAACTTGAGGCTTGAAAACATTCAAACATGCAGACCCTATTTTCGAAAAGATCTTATATTGCATTTCTGAAACAAAACCATAGGAATTATCTTCTTTCCCCCAAAAAGGGCAAAGGATGCCGCAGGAATCCTTACGGGCTGAGAATGTGTGGGCGTGGGAGGGAGGCACGTGGCAGGCTCTGCGCTTGTGAGTCAGGGGACATCTGGGGTTGTTTCATCCGTGTTCTGGCAGGGTGGGGTGTATGGGGATCTCGTCAGTGACATGGAGGGATCCTGCTTGTCACAGCCCTGTCCTCACTGTCCCCTACCCATATCACAGGCTTTTTGTCTACGCACTGTACCCACTACCCAGAGCGTAGGCCCTCCTCTCTCCTTCCTCTCGAAACTGTGCCCTTCCATTTCATCAGGGACTGGTGGATTTGTTTTCAGGGTCTGGTGACATTCTCAGACGTGGCTATAGACTTCTCGCAGGAGGAGTGGGCCTGCCTGGACTCGACGCAGAGGGACCTGTACTGGGATGTGATGTTGGAGAACTACAGCAACTTGGTCTCCCTGGGTGAGTTGCCTGCGCCTTAGAACTTAGACTCTGCTCCCTGGAATGTCCGCTCCCTTCATTGTGAACTTTAGGACTGTCTTTCAAGAAACGAGTTGAATCTTCTTTTTGTTCCCTGTTAGCGCTCTGAACTCTGTTGAGTTGGAAGTGGGTATTATATACCTTTCCCTTGTCGTCCACCAGTGATCTTCCCACCTCCGTCAGGCCCTTCCTGTAGTTACCACTCTCTTAACGAGCAGAGAGTGGAAACCAAGCTTCATACTATGATATAATGTTTATGCCCAAGTTACCTGTGCTTCTTTGGGGTGACTTGATTTTCTCTAGTAAAGCAGCCTCTATGCATGATGTGGAGGTGAGTTGAACAAACAATTCATGCAGAACCAAAGTAAGCACGTTCCACGTCTGACATGTACCTGAAGTGAGGTTGAAGGTTATAAATCTGTGAACTGAGCTAAGCATTGGATGATAATACCCTTGTCGTTGTCTCAGGCAATTTCTTACTTTTCTGTTAGTAAAATAACAACCATGATATTTGTGGCTAAGATGGTGCTTACTCCATACCAGACGCTGTTCTAGGCACTGTGCGTATGTGTATGTGTGCAAACACATTTCATTTCATCCTCACAAGTTTATGAGGCGGGCGCGATGATTAAGTCTGATTTGTTAGGTGAGCGTGCTGGGGTGCACAGTGACGTGGTCACACAGAGGAGGCAGAAGCCAGAATTGAACGTAAGAATTCTGGCCCAGCCCTGGCTGGTGTGGCTCAGTGGATTGAGTGCTGGCCTGTGAACCCTAAGGTCGCCTGTTCAATTCCCAGTCAGGGCACATGCCTGTGTTGCTGGCCCGGTCCCCAGGTGGGGGCTTGGGAAAGGCAGCCAATCAATGTTTCTCTCCCTTTTTCTCCCTTCCCTCCCCCCTCTAAAAATAAATAAATAAAGTCTTTTAAAAAAAGAAAAAAGGGATTCTGGTCCACAATCCATGCTGTCAGGCACTGCGTCCTGCTTGCCTCCAGGGATCAGGCCTTCAGCAGTTTAAAATGAGACTTTTTCCTTACCTGTCCGGTCTACCTGTTTATTCTCTAACCCCCCCTTTCTTTTTTAAAGTCTCTATGATTTTGACTTTCAGATGGTTATAAAATTTGATTTCCCTGGGTTTTCCAGGTATGTCATCACAACATCTACAAATTGTGCTCTTTTTCGTCCTCATTTTTGAGATTTCCTCCTGTAATGTGTTTTGCTTCATTGTGTCAGCTGATATGAAATAGCAGGGCTGATAGTCAGTCGTCATTATTTCTTCATTAAACATTGTGGTGTCAGACATGGACTTTACATTTTAACAAAGGTCTAGTTGATTCATATTTATTCTACTAGCAAAGTTTTAGTTCTACTGGAGAAGTTTGTGGTTTATAGTTAGGGTTTTTTATTTGTTTTGTTTTCCTTAAAAGGAAACAATATATGGTGTTTTTTTCCAGATTTGGAGTCACCATATGAGATGAAGAATTTACCCACAGAAAAGGGCATTTATGAAATACGCTTTTCCAAGTGGAACTCAGATGGGAAAAGTAAATCCCTCGGCCTTGACTGGATGTGTGAAGGTGAGTTGGAAGGAGCCCAGGGCCGTCGAGAGGGCTATTTCCACCAAATGAAAACCGTCTGTGCAAAGAAGCCCACGGACAGAGAAAACCCCTCTGCGAGACCGCACCAGCGACTTCATAACAGGGAGAATTCCTATGAATGTAAAGAGTGTGGGAAGGCCTTTAGTCGTGGCTACCAGCTCACTCAGCATCAGAAAATCCACACTGGCGAGAAACCCTACGAGTGTAAAGAATGCAAAAAGGCCTTCCGTTGGGGTAACCAGCTGACTCAGCATCAGAAAATTCACACAGGCGAGAAACCGTATGAGTGTAAGGACTGCGGGAAGGCCTTTCGATGGGGCTCGAGCCTCGTTATCCACAAGCGCATTCATACGGGCGAGAAGCCCTACGAGTGCAGAGACTGTGGGAAGGCGTTCAGACGTGGCGATGAGCTCACTCAGCACCAGAGGTTTCACACGGGCGAGAAAGACTACGAGTGCAAAGACTGTGGGAAGACCTTCAGCCGCGTGTATAAACTAATTCAGCACAAGAGAATCCACAGCGGTGATAAGCCCTATGAATGTCAAGACTGTGGGAAGGCCTTCATCTGTGGTTCGAGCCTCGCTCAGCATAAAAGAATCCATACCGGGGAGAAGCCCTATGAGTGTCAAGAGTGCGGGAAGGCCTTCACGCGCGTCAATTACCTTACTCAGCATCAGAAAATCCACACTGGCGAGAAGCCTCATGAATGTAAGGAGTGTGGGAAGGCCTTTCGTTGGGGCTCAAGCCTCGTTAAACACGAGAGAATCCATACCGGTGAGAAGCCGTATAAATGCACCGAATGTGGGAAGGGCTTTAACTGCGGCTACCACCTCACTCAACATGAGAGAATTCACACTGGCGAAACGCCTTATAAGTGTAAGGAATGTGGAAAGGCCTTTATTTATGGGTCAAGCCTCGTTAAACATGAGAGGATTCATACAGGGGAGAAACCCTACGAGTGTAAAGAGTGCGGGAAGGCCTTCAGTCACGGCCATCAACTTACGCAGCATCAGAAAGTCCACACCAGTGAGAAGCCCCATGAGTATAAGGAAGCTGGAAAGGCCTATAACCCTGTAACCCACTTCAGAGCACAGCAGAGAATTCACACTGTTGGCAAAACTTTTGAATACAAAGAATGTCCGTAGGCCTCTAAACAGCATTAATTTCTTCCACAATGTGAGGGAAATTCGTGATATGATTTAATGTCAGAAGGTCTTGACTGGTCTCTCTCCTGCGTATAGAATATCAGGATAGTCATGCTAGAAGCAGATCTAGAGACTGGAGAAATCACTTTTCCTTCATGATCACAACCCACTCAGTGTAGACGATTTTTTTTTTTTTTACTGGATGGTTAGTTTAATGGGTGCGTAGAAGCTTTCCAGTATCTTCCAGTCTCGTTTCAGATCCCTTCTGGGGAATAGCTGCTAATGTAACATACACACAAAAGCCTTTCATCACGGTACACGCCCTACGCACCAGTTGTTATCGTCGTCCCACCTCCTGACTCCCTGGGAGACACTGGGAAAATCAGCTATTACTCCTCCCTGAGCACTACTTGTGAAATGTGGGTAATCACACCTACCTAATACTGCCATCGTGGTGACTAAACAAGTTTGGTACATGTAAACTCCTTGAAAGTGTATCTGGAATATTGTGTAAGCCCAATAAATTTTAGCTCGTCATTCTTATTGTCATTAATGTCGGTGTTGCTATTAGTGAATTATTACAGGACCCCCTATGGGGATGACTAATTTAGAAAAGACTGCCAGACTTCTAGAAGAAAATACAGTTTTCACAACCTAGGGGCTGACGGTGTTTCTTAGGACACAAAAGATACTAAACAAAATAAGGTTAATAAGTTGAACTTTGTCAAAAGTACAAAGTTCTGTTCATTAGTGACACTGTGAATGAAGTGAAAAGGTAAGAAGCAGACTGGGAGAAGATATTCGCATATACCTGACAAAGGATTCACATAGACAATATAAAGCCCTGGCCAGGTAGCTCAGTTGGTTAGAGCATCGTCCCAGCACGCCAAGGTTGTGGGTTCGGTCCCCAGTCAGAGCACATACAAGAATCAACCAGTGAATGCATAAATAAGTGAAACAATAAATCAGTGTTTCTCTCTCCCTCTCCTCTCCCTGCTCCTCTCTCTCTAAGATCAAAAATATTTATGTGTTTAAAGAATGCCTCAAATCAATAATAAATCAATGAAGGAGTGGGGGGAGGACCTGAATAACTATGGAACAAGAGAAGGTCGCCAAGTGGCCAGTAAGTGAAATTGTGTTTTCAACATCATTTCCCATTAAGGAAATGCCAAGTAAACCACCATGCGAGTTCGCTAAACACTCAACAGAATGCCTAAAATTCAAATTGTGTGCGAGCCAGTTTCTTTGTTGGATATTCAGACGGGACCCGTTCAGGAGGAAACTGAGCCAGCACACAGGACCCCTACCACGTCCTGGAGGTCTCACGACAGGGACAGGGAGGTCATGCTGGAAGGAAGGGCGCGGACTTGTCCTGAGGAAGGGGGTGGAGTCCTGGGAGAACTGAGGGAGCAGTTCCACTGGGGAGGGACCTGAGCCATCTTAGGTGCCCCAGAGTGAAGGTTTGTGTTGGGGGAAGAACCAAAGCCAGGGTGAGGATCTGAGGATGCCCATGGGGAGGGCTGGGGCTCATGGGAATGAGTTTGAAAAGCTGGAGGAGGAGCAGATAGGCAGAGGGCACGAGGAAAGACAGGTCCTGGGGGATGGAAGGTAAGGACAGTCTAGGAGGTGCTCTGGAGAGCTGGAGGAAGGCTTGAATGCTTGTGAGTGGGGCCTGGGGAATCCGGGGTGGTGTTAAAGCTGGTGGGGGGAGAGTTGGACGCAGGAATGGTGGTGTGATCACAGCCCGGAGTGTGCTGTGAAGGCTGACATATGCCTGAAACAAACAATGTTCAGTTTCAACTGTAATTGAAAAAAGTTAAAAGTATAATAAAGGTCAGCAAAGATCCAGAATTGGATTGAAGTTTGGTTTACTTCAGGGTCAGGGTCACATTTCAATTAAAGCCAGTTCGACCTTGCGTTACATATACCTTAGTGTTGGGGTTGGGTTAAGGATTAGAATCGTCTGGAAGGAGGGAAGGAGGGAACATGAAGGTATCTTTCTGGAGTAGGCTTCAATAACCCTAATAATCCTCTGGGAGTTAGCATCCTTTAGTCACCCCAGCTCCTGTGGGCACTATGCCAACATCAACAGAAGGCACCCCTCTCCTGCTTCAGGCTGTGGGTGTGGGTGGGTGCTGTTCTTCCAGATTTCTCTGCATAAGCAAAGACGGTGAGGCAGGGAGAGGAGGGCAAGGAGGGGGTATGAGGAAGGAGAAATGTATGAGGAGAAGGAAGATTACCATTGGGAGAGGGAGGAGGACCACAAAGAGGACAAGAGGTGTGAAGAGGAAGACAGAACACGGGGACAGTGGTGGAGATAATACTGAGAAATGAAGCTGCAGAGACAGGCAGTGCTGGGCAGGCCTCTGGTGAACACAGATGAGTACCAGGGACACTTCCTGGATGGACCCACGTCGTCAACAGAAGGAAAGAGGGGAAGAGTGTGCATTAGTCAGGACTCTTGGTGCAAGGAGCAAAAACCCAACTCAAAGTCAGATGGGAGAATAAGTGATTGACCCCTACAGAGGTATCCCTGGCTTTAGCATCAGGTGGACCCAAATTTCACACCAAACTTCCAAGACCTATTTTTAAAATTGTTTCTAGAGAGCGAGGAACATGAGTTTGTTGCTCCACTCACTTATGCACTCACCGCTTGATTGTTATAGGTGCCATGATGGGGGATCGAACCCACGACCTTGGCATATCAGGTCGACTCTCCAACCAACTGAACCACCCAGCCAGGGCTCTTTCCGAACAGTTTTTAAGCAGAGGCTGCCCTCAGGGATCCTGACCACACAGGTATCCATCATTCAGCGTGCACGATTGGGAAGAGAGAGCCTCCCAAACACTGCCCCAGGTTTTGCAGAGTGGAGTCTCCCAGACCCACTGGCCTCAGGAGTCTCTCCTGGACACTGTCCCCATGGCAAAGTGGGTTCCCCATAACATCTAGACAGGACTTAACATTCTTAATGAGTCCCCACAGTCGTGCACAGAACACTCCAGCGACACAAGAATATACATTCTTCTCTAGTGCACGTGGAATATTCTCCAGGATAGATGACAAAACAAGTCTCAACAAATCGGAAAAGGTGGAAATCATAGAATCCTCTCCAACCACAAGGAATGAAACTAGAAGTCAATGCAAGGGGAAAATACAATATGTGGAAATTAAACTACACACTCTCGTTAAACTAGACAGCCAAAGAAAAAACAACGCAAGGGAAATCGGAAAATACACAGAAATGAAATTCAAAAAACTTGTGGGGAACAGTGAAAGCCACGTTTAGAAGGAAATTGATAACAAATGCCTACATTAAAAAAGAAGAGCCCTGGCTGGTGTGGCTCAGTGGACTGAGCACCAACCTGCCGGCCTGCAAATCAAAAGGTCGCTGGTTTGATTCCTGGTCAGGGCACATGCCCGGGTTGCGGGTCAGGTCCCCAGTTGGGGGCCTGCAACAGGCAACTGACTGATGTTTCTCTTGCACATTGATGTTTTTCTCCCTCCCTTCCCCTCTCTCTAAAAAGAAATAAAAACAAAACCTTTAAAAAGAGGCGGAAGGAAGCTCTCTAATCAATAAACTAACTCCACACCTTGAGAAACTAGAAAAAGAAGAGCAAGTTAAACCAAACCAAAAGTGAGCAGAAGGAAGAAAATAACAGGGATTAGAGAGATGAAACATTAATCAGGGGAAGAAAATAACAGGGATTAGAGAGATGAAACATTAATCAGGGGAACCAGAACACTTGAGAAACTAGAAAAAGAAGAGCAAGTTAAACCAAACCAAAAGTGAGCAGAAGGAAGAAAATAACAGGGATTAGAGAGATGAAACATTAATCAGGGGAACCAGAACTTCCTTTGAAAAGATTATTAGAACTGAAAAACCTTCAGCCAGATCGACTCTGAAAAAAGTAATTATACGAAGAAAAACCAAAGATCACTAGAGAACATTCCAGTCTCTTCTAGGCATGTGTGTCCAACATAAAACATCAACAAACAAGGCAAATTTGAATACGTCAACATAGCAGATGAAGAGAATAAATGTGAGCACATTGAGTTACACCAGACCAGGGGTTGCCAAGCTTTTCTTGTTAGGAGCCAAAAAGTAAATAGTTCAGTTTTGCAAGTCAGATATGCTCTGTGTCACATACTCCTTTTGGTATTTTTAAAACCTTTTAAAAATGAAAAGTGTCCTGACCGGGTACTCAGTTGGTTAGAACATTGTCCCCAAACGTCAAGGTTGCAGATCCTCGGTCAGGGCACGTACAAAAATCAACTAGTGAATGCATCAGTAAGTGAAACAACAAAGCGATGTCTCTCTCAAATCAATTTTTTAAAAATGTAACAATTCTTTTTCCTTGAGAATTTCCCACATTCTAGGTTTGACTGTGTTTTCAGTTAAGTGACTCTGTCCCTTCTTCTATGAGCTGATAGTTGATCTATGACTAATTACATTGTGATTCAGCTTTTCAAGAATGTCTTATGGGCCATGCTCTGTATTGTTTATTATCTCCCAGTGGGGCTGTTCCCACATCAACGTGCTAAGAATGATGAATAGGGTGATGTCA
The DNA here is from genome assembly GCA_004026545.1 of Mormoops blainvillei. Taxonomy (NCBI): domain Eukaryota; kingdom Metazoa; phylum Chordata; class Mammalia; order Chiroptera; family Mormoopidae; genus Mormoops; species Mormoops blainvillei. The sequence goes on from PVJD01007830.1 coordinate 22,159, forward strand.
ACCTTTTCTTCAAACTTCCACCTAAAGCTCCAGTCTCCCTTAATTAATGTTCCCTAACCCCGTAATTTCACCAGGGCTTCTAATTCCATTAATCCTCCATTTTTCGTAATTCATCTATTAACTTTGCTACCCACTTTCTTGGTCTTCAGTGGCTCGTGCCCACAGACAAGCCGATACTTCCTTACCGTCACCTTCAACCCCCATAAATCTCAACTCCAAGTTTCTGTTTTGCAGTAATAGCACTCTATGTTCCTTCCAATTTAGTTTCCTTTTAATTCCACCCACTCGTAGCCATTCGACAAGCACAGTTTCTCTCTCCCCACCCCCCGGCTCTAGCAATGATGCTATTTTTTCACTGAAGAACTCAATTGCCTCGTGTAACTCTAAGCATCTGGGACAGAAATGAAAGGAAAAATGGTCACTGACACAATGTCATCTGTCGATTATATCTCAATAAAGCTGGGGGGGAATAAAAATGACCATGTCTCTCTATCAGTATGAAAAGATCCACTTTATCTGTTATTCTCTTTTTCTTAAAGTCTACTTTGTGTGATATTGATACGGTCGTGCCAGGCTTCTTATGTTACTGTTGATGTGACCCATCTTTTCCCTTCCTTTTACTTGCAGCCTATTTATGTCTAATATTTAAAGTGTGACTCTTGACACAAAGAATGTTGCCAATAATATGGATGAACCTGAAGGGTACTATGCTCAGTGAAATTACAAGAGACAGAGAAAGACAAATACCATATGATTTCACTTATATGTGGGATTTAATGAACAAAATAAATGAACAAAGAAAACAAACAGACCCATAGATACAGAGAACAAACCGATGGTCGCCAGATGGGAGGGAGATTGGCTGGCTGGGTGGAAAGGGTGAAGGGATTGAGAAGCACACATTGGTAGCTGCAGAAGAGTCACAGGGATGTAAAGTACAGCAGAGGGAATATAGTCAATAATAATGTAATAACTGTGTATCTGTGGTGTTAGGGGGGGTCACTTCATAAGTTATATAAATGTCTAACCAGTATGCTCTACCCTGAAACTAATCTAATATTGAATGTCAACTATAACTGTGAAAAATAGAAAAAAATAAAAAATTTCATAAAATAAATTGCAATTCTTGACACAATATATAGTTAAAACATGTCTTTCCTTCCTTTGTGGCAATCTCTGTTTTCCTTGGAAATAGGTACAAGAGGGTACTTTTTTTAAAAAATATATTTTTAATTGAATTTATTTGGTGATATTCATTAATAAAATTATGTAGGTTTCCAGTATACAATTCTACAATGCAATGTATATTGTATTGTGTGTTCACCACCCCAAGTAAGGGAGCACTTCTTATGCACAGGTAACATTTTATTTCTTCTTCTGGTTGCTGGCTGGTTACCTGCTGTACTTTCTTTGTGAAAATGCATCTTTCTCCACACTTAAAAAGCATGCACCTTTTCTGTATGTATGTTAGGCTTTTAAAAGTTTACTTTAAAAGGCTACCCCATTAAAGACGTTTTCCGGCAATAAATCCAGAGCTCTCACTGCATCTAAATGCGTCCCACCTTCACACCCCACAGAGGCGCAAAGTCCCCACTGAACAAGAAGATGCCTGCGGTGTATGAAGAGTCCACACAGCATCTGTTTCCTGTGGTTGCACTAACCCCCACTAGGGATGTGGGGAGCCCGAGGCTGGTGGCCGTTGATGACTGGCCTTCTCCAAGCTGTGTTGGATCCCATAGCCAAAGTATATGGCAAAGCCTGGTGTGGAGATGAGACAATGAGAAGGGAGAGCGGGCATGCCCCCCACCTATTACGGCTTCTGAGACAGTTTGCGGGGAAAGGTCACAGGAAGAAAGGTGGGTTCCGTCACCCAAGAGGCCTCTTCTCCCCAGAAAGCCACTTACCAATCAGCATCCAAATGCCAAACTGGGCCCAGGTCGTGGGGGTCATCTGCAACATCAGGTAAATATTCACGAAGATGCTGAGCAGGGGAAGGACAGGCAGAGCAGGGACCTGCAGGCAAAGTCGGCACCTCCGTGAACACACCGCAGCTGCTGGAAGGGGAGGCCGCTGCCCCAGCAGGTGGCAAGGAAGGCTCTGGTCCTATCTGGGCTGTGCATTCAGTGCCTGCTCATACGGGGTGTCCCAAGTAGAGCGTGGCCCATCGGTTTTAGCAACTCCCCTTGTCTTCCCTGGCCCAGCGAAGTATGCAGAGTTCATTCTCTCAAAGCGGACAGTTTGGGGGCGTGAAGTCACCTACCTTGAAGTGAAGAGGAGTTGGGTTCTGGGGCTGTCTCCAAATGATGAACGTGACCCCCAGAATGAGCAGAAGCAGCAGCCCAGTCACCGTTGTGAATCCTGGGTCTCCCGACACCAGACGGCTAGGCCATTGGGCCAGGATCAGGCACAGGACGGTCAGCAGGAGAGCTGTGAGAGTCGGGGTGAAAGACAACAGATGCAACTCCAGAGGCTGAATGTGTCAAGACCTTGGCTCACACACACACATACCCCCCCCCCAAAAAAAAACTGCCCACATCAAGATGAACCATTATATCTCTAAGATGCCAATGGCACATCCTCCCATCTCGCCCTGTCAACCTCAGACCACCACCGAAGAGACAGCCCCCTGCTCACCCAGCAGTAAGGCACATCCATACACCATCTGGCCGGATTGCCGTGTGGGGCTGGCGTTCACACTGCGGCACAGACTTTTGAGAGTCTTTGAGGTTCCTGCTTCCAGTACGGATTCCAGAGAACTTGTTTCGAATTCAGGCTTTGTCTCCGTGCCGTCCACCTTCCTCTTCTCATTCTCCCTTACCTTCTGGTCTGGCTGGTACCTGAAGAGGAGGCGTGAAGGCAACGTTCACACCAGCCTCGACCCATTCAACTACAGCTAACCCTCCTCTCCCCCACCCTGAGCATGACAACTTGCTTAGGGGACAGAATGAAAGCAGAAGAGCGTTAGCCCCCCATCAATACCTATCAGTTCAAGGCCCTCCTTCTTCAAGGGGTAGTGGAGCCCTGGCTAGGCAGCTCAACTGGTTAGAGCATTGTCCCAATATGCCAGAGCTGTGGGTTCTATTCCCAGCCAGGGCACAAACAAGGATCAACCAATGGCCCTAACTGGTATGGCTCAGTTTGGTTGGGTGTCGTCCCCCAAAGTGAAAGTTCTCTGGTTCGACTCCTGGTCAGGGTGCATGTCTGGCTTTGGTCCCCGGTTGGGGCGTGTGTGAGAGTCAACTGATCGATGTTTCTCACATCGATGTTTCTCTCCCTCTCTTTCTCCCTCCCTTCCCCTCTCTCTAAAAATAAATTTTAAAATAAAATCTTTTTTTTTAAAAAAGAATCAACCAGTGAATGCATAAATATGCGGAACAACAAATCGATGTCTCTCCCTCTCTCTTTCAAATCAACTTTTTTTTTAAAGACAGTGGGGAGTCTCACCTGAGGACAAGCACAGAAAAGGCCACCAGGGAGTATGCAAGCAGGGTCCCAATCGACATGAGGTCCACAAGGTCACTGAGCTCGAAGAGAAAGGCCATGAACGCTGCCAGGAGGATGAGAACGAAGTGGAGGGAGAGGGATGAGAACCCAGGGCACATAGCCAAGCTGAGGAAACTGATCAACAAAGGGGTGGGCTCTCTTTATTCACCCGCAAGAGTTCCGGAAACGATGGTGGCAATGATGGGGGTGCGGGTGCGGGGGTGGATCCGGGCAAGTCCCCGGAAAAGGAGCCCGTCCTCTGCCATCGCGAAGATCACGCGAGGCATGGGGAACATGGAACCCAGGAGGCTGGAGGAGAAACGGAAACGTGTGTGAGGATACAAAGAACAGGGCAGATGGGGGCTTCTGCTCCCTCACCTGCAATGAGTAAACTTTCTCTCCCCCTCATCTCTCCAGACAGCCTGGCTGGAGAGATGAGAACTGGAGTAAACGGAGAGAAACTTGCTTTGGTGTCCAGTGGGCAACTGCATGCAGCCCAGGGTGGCTATGAATGTGGCCCAACACAAAACCGTAAACTTACTTCAAATCTTTTTTTTTTTTTGCTCATCAGTTTTTGTTAGTGTTTGTGTATTTATTAGGTGGCCCAAGACAACACTTCTCCGTCCAGTGTGGCCCAAAGACGCGAGAAGGCTGGATACCCTTTAGACACCGACCTGGATGAAAGAGCGCAGAGGGTCCCGGCTGCCACAATGTATCTGGCAGGTGCCCATCCAACGTAGAGAAAAGCCTGCGGCAAGGGGCTGTCAGAATGAATCTGGTAGTAGGGCACCATGAGGGTGAGCGCCGCAGAAACCCCGAAATACGCCAGGAAGCAGATGAAGAGCGAGATCACGGTGCCCAGAGGGATGGAGCGCTGAGGGTTGCGGGCTTCTTCCCCTGCGGGCCAAGCGGAAGGGCTCAGGGACGTAGGCCCAGGTGAAGGCACAAGGTGCTCCTTCAAGAGCCAGCCAAACTTTCACCAACCCTGTGCCCGAGGGCAGCCCAAATGGTGCCCAAACCTGAGGGCGATAGAATGGCCGTGTTACCTGCGGTGGCGATGCAGTCAAAACCGACAAACGCATAGAAACACGTGGCTGCTCCGCGGAGAATCCCATCAAAGCCAAAAGGCACAAATCCTCCATAGCCCAGAGGGCCCAAGCTACGGCGAGAGAAGGTATGAGAAAGAACATGGGTGAGGGAGCCACCTCTACTGGAGCGCAGTCAGCACCACAGTCTTGCCCTGGTGTGGCAGCTTCGTCATCCCCAAATGTGAAGGTCATGGGTTCGATCCCCGGTCAGGGCGCACAGAAGAATCAAGCAATGCACTCAAATACGTGGAATAATGGATAGAGCGCTCTCGCGCTCTCTCATCAATTAAAATATAAATAAATGAATAACCGCAGTTCTGGACTCCAGCCTCCCCCAGCTCTCTGTTCCCTGTCACATTCCCGGCTCTGCCCTCCACCCACAGGACTATGGCTGAGAGCGTCCTCCTGACCTAGAGGTGTCATTTGATCCATTTTTGACCAGTTCGTAGTCCTGTTTCGTGAGCTGCCAGTGGTGCACATCTCCCTTAATGAAGCCACAGAGGATGACAAAGCTGAGAACCAAAAGATTCAGACCTGTGAACACCTTGGTAACCAGGGCCGACTCCCTAGCCCCCAGAACCAGTACACCTGCGGGGAAGATGGAAGAGGAAACATCCAAAATCAGTGAATGCAGCCTCAGCTGGGGAGCCCAGCTGGTTAGAGCATCCTCCCAATACGCCAAGGCTGAGGGTTTGAGCCCCAGTCAGAGCACATGCAAGAATCAACCAACGAGTGCACCAATACGTGGAAAACAAATCCATGTTTCTCTCTCTCTCTCCCCCTCTCTCAAAAAAATCAATTAAGAAAAATCACTGAATCCATACAGACAGAAAGCAGACTGGTTGTTTCCAGTGGCTGCGGGGGAAGGGGGAGATGGGCAGGGACACTTAATGGTGACAGGGCCTCCTTTTGAGGCAATAAAAATGTTTCGGAACTACATGAAGGTGATGGTTACACAACATTGTAAAGGTACTAAGGGCCACTGAATTGCACACTTTAAATCGATTGGTTTTGCCTGGCCAGGTATATCAGCTGGTTGAAGCATCGTCCCGATACACCATGGTTGTGGGGTGTGATCCCTGGTCATACAAGAAACAACCAATGGATGCATCAATAAGTGGAAAAACAATTGAGGTTTCTTTCTCTCTCTCTCTCTTTTTCTGCCCTCCTTCCTCTCTCTCTCTCTCTCTAAAGTCAGTAAGTAAAAATAAATAAATGAAAAATATAATAAAATAAAATGGTTGATTTCTTATCATGGTAACCATCGCACAGTGCACACAAGTATCAAATCTCCACCTTAAACTTACATGATGTTATATGTCAATCATATCTCAGTAAAGTTGGAGAAAATAATAAAATAAAATGGCTACTCTTACATTATGTGAGTCTCACCTTAATTTTTAAAAATTTCAATAAAATAATTTTTTAAAACTTTGCTCTCAGTACAGAGGAAGCAACTTTGTCTAAATCAATAGTTCTCAGCTGGAGGTGACTCTGTCCCCCAAAGGACATTTGCGGGTGGGTGCCACTGACATCTAGTGACTTGGTCATTGGAGAATCACTCAATGTCCTGCGATGATCATCCCACGCCAAAGAATGATCCAGCTCAAAATGTCAAGAGTTCCACCCTGGCTGGTGTAGCTCAGTGGATTGAGCGTCGGCCTGAGAACCAAAGAGTCCCCAGTTCGATTCCCAGTCAGGGCACATGCCTGGACCGCTGACCAGGTCCCCAGTAGGGGTCATGCGAGGGGCAACCACGCATTGATGTTTCTCTCCCTCTCTCCCTTCTCCTCTGTCTAAAAATAAAATAAATAAAATCTTTAAAAAAAAAGTCAAGAGTCCCAAGGGTGGGAAACAATGGTCAACATACGTCTCGCCTTCCTGTCTCCCTCACGGCAAACCCTCCTTTCTGGTCCCTAACCCTCCCACCCCTTCGCCACCTCCAAGCCTTCCCCCTCCCAGCCCCATGCCCCACTCTTCCCATCCAGCCTCGGACCCCTGCCTCACCTGTGAGCAGCAGCACCAGGCCCAGCGAGAAAAAGTCTAGGTACTTGGCCAGGTGGGGCACCTGTGGAGAGAAGCTTCCCTGCAGCACCTGAGAGATGCGGTTCCCAGCCAGGCTGTCCACAGCGGAGCTCCAGGCCCTGGCCACACTGGCGCTCCCTGTGGGGCACAGGAAGTCAGCTTCATTTACAAACAGTCTGCACCCCTGCTAGGCACCATGGGATATATTTTTGGGGGGAAACAAACAAACATACAAAATACCTAATCTCAAAGAGTTCCTTTTCTTCTTTCCATGGGGTAAAGAGAGCAGACACAGATGTTTCATAAAACAGGTAGAAGGAGAGCAATGTTATACAAGAAAGGGGGCCCTGGCTAGTGTGGCTCAGTGGATCGAGTGCCGGCCTGCGAATCAAAGGGTCGCCAGTTCGATTCCTAGTCAGGACACATGCCTGGTTTGCGGGCCAGGTCCCCAGTAGGGGGCGCATGTGAAGTAACCACACATGGATGTTCCTCTCCATCTCTTTCTCCCTCCCTTCCCCTCTCTCTAAAAATAAATAAATAAAAGCTTTAAGAAAAGAAAAGAGGGAAGTGTGTGGTCGGGACAATTTCATGAAGCCAACAGCTGAGCAAAGACCTCCCAGTGGGTGAGGGAAGGAACATTGGGGAACATGTGTCTCCCATACAGGAATTCTTCCCCAGCTCTACAGTTCCAATTTCTTCCTGGTTCTTGGTTCAGTCATTTAAGGAAAGCAAGACAGATTTGAGTAGAATGAAGTTTGGGGATTTTCCTGAAACTGTCACCCACTTCCCCTCATAAGGTAGAAAACAAAGTAATCATGAGTGAGCATGGAGACCCTCCCCCCCATTTTCCTGATCTAAGTCTCTTGTTTCCCTCACACTGGCCGCGTCCTCTCACCGATGACATAGGAGAGGATGAGGGTCCACCCAGTAGTGAAGGCGCACAGTTGTCCCACTGTGACATAGCTGTAGAGATACGCAGAACCGGAGCACGGTACCCGGGCCCCAAACTCTGCATAGCAGAGCCCAGACAACACAGAAGTCAAGGCAGCCACCAAGAAGCAGAGGATAATCGCCGGTCCAGCTTTGTCCTTGGCCACTTCACCAGCCAGGACGTACACGCCTGCCCCCAGCGTACTGCCCACACCAAAGGCCACCAAATCTAGGGTGCTCAGGCAACGGGCCAGGCGGCTGTCAGACCCCTCCCTCGGCTCCAGGGGCAGCCTGCGAACCAGCTTCTGACCAAACTGGCGAACGTGTTGACACAGCATCCTAGAAGGAGTTGAGGAGGAGGCTCGGTTCTGCAGAGAAAACAAGACAGAAAGCCATCGCGGATGTCCAGCCTCCTCTTCCCGAAAGCAGCCAGAGGCGCTATTCACTTGACCTGGAAAACCCCACAAAATCGTGCAAATCAAGAGGTTCAGATCTTCGTGTTCACCTTAAGAACACTTGTGAAACCGCCCAGGCCATCGAGGGCATGTGTATTCAAAAAGCCACCATGTGGCTGAAAGATATCACTGCAGGAGCAATGGGTCCCATTCCGTTGTTACAATGGCGGAGTTGGTAGGTGTACCCAGGCCAAACAGTGGGGTTGGACACAGGGTCAGTGGCCCCAAAACAGTGCTGAGTTTTTGCTGCATATGCTTAAAAATTCAGAGAGTAGTCCTGGCTTGCGTGGCTCAGTGGACTGAGCGCCGACCTGCAAACCAAAAGGCTGCTGGTTCAGTTCCCAGTCAGGGCGCATGCCTGGGTCATGGGCCAGGTCCCCAGTAGGGGGCGTGTGAGAGGCAACTGATCACTGTATCTCCCACATATTGATGTTTCTTTCCCACTCTTTCTCCTTCCCTACCCCTCCCTCTGAAAGTAAATAAATAAAATCTTTTAAAAATCTGGTCATTGAGCACGTCCAGGCACACTAAGCTCCCAAGACGCAGCGTTGAACTTACGGAGCCTACAGGCGCTCTCCCTGCCTCACTGAGATGAGCCTTCCTGAAAAAGACCTGATTGTTGCTAAACCAGAAGAGGAGACTGCACAGAAGAAAAGAACATCCCAGAAGAAACTGAAGAAACAAAAGCATTATGGCCTGGGAATAAATTCAGCACAAAATAAATACTAATATAAGTAAAACAAAAAGAATGCCCACGCAGCCTTGGCCCCAGGAAGAGCACGTAGAAGACCAATTACGCAGAGCAATGGTCAAAGGACACATTGGGCAAGTCATCCGTGTCTGAGCCTCAGTTTCTCCGAATGCAAATATGGCTGTTATCAGTCACCGTCCCTGGAAGAGTTGGTTGAAGAGAGAAGCAAGCAAAGGCTTCCAGTGCAGACCACACAGTAGCTGAGTGGAAGTGGACAGGAGGGCTGATTGTTTTTTTAAGGATTTTACTTATGCATTGTTAGAGAGGGGAAGGGAGGGAGAAAGAGGTAGAGAAACATCAATATGTGGTTGCCTACTGGGGCCCTGGCCCGAACCCAGGCATGTTGCCCTGGACTGGGAATCGAACCGGCAACCCTTTGATTCGCAAGCCGGCGCTCAGTCCACTGAGCCACACCAGCCAGGGCAGAGGGCTGATTTTCGAGGCCACGTCACTCATGTTCAAATCCAGCTCTGCCACCTCTCAGCTGTCTGATTCTGCAGGAGCTGCAGACCACGTCCTGTCCTCCCTCAGTTAAACAGAGGAAAATATTATCATCATTATTTCCTTCCGAACTGAGTAAGTGATTGTAGGGCTTGGCGATAAGAGCTCCCGGGCCCCATATTTCTCCGCCAAGGACCGTGAAGCCTGAGAGCTTCCCGCCCAGCTTGGAGAAGCGTGAAGTCGGAGTGGCCTCCCAATAACCTCAGGGGAGCTAGGACGACTCTTCATTCCAAACCGGAAATGACGGGGTGCTGTCTCCTACTTCTTTGGGGCCTGGTGTGTCTCCTCACTATACCTCTCCGCAGGGGGCGGAAAAAGCCTTGAAAAGGAAGGAAATCCTGCCCTGGCTGGTGTAGCTCCGTGGACTGAGTGCTGGCCTGTGAATCAAAGGGTCGCCGGTTCGATTCCCAGTCAGCACGTGCCTGGGTTGTGGGCCAGGTCCCCACTAGGAGGGGCGTGCGAGAGGCGAACATACATTGATGTTTCTCTTCCTCTCTTTCTCCCTCCCTTTCCCTCTCTGAAAATAAATAAATAAAATCTTAAAAAAAAAAAAAAAGGAAATCCTGTCACATGCTACAACATTGATGAACCCTAAGGACATTATGCTAAGTAAAACGAGCCGGTCACCAAAGGACAAGTACTGTGTGATCCCACTTCTGTGAACTGATGACCTAGGGTTGCCAAGTTCAAAGAAACAGAAAGGAAAATGGTGGGGGTGCTGGGAGAAAAAGATAAAAGGATTAAGAAGTACAAAGTGGTCGTTACGGAACAGTCATGGGGATGTCAAGTACAGTCTGGGGAATGTAGTCAAAGATATAAGGGGGATAGATGGTGATGGAAAAAAATAAAATTACAAAGGGGAATATATAGTCAATAATATTGTACTAACTATGTATGTTGTCAGGTGGGTACCAGACTTATCACTTTATAAGGTGTATAAACATCTAACTACGATGCTGTACACCTGGAACTAATGTAAATTGAATGTCAAGTGTAATTGAAAATTTTTTTAAAGCAAAGCAAAAAAGATAAAAGAGTACAATGGTGGTTCCAGGGACTGGGGAGGGGAAATGGAGAGTTATGGTTTAATGGTAACGACAGAATTTCTGTTTTGTAAGGTGAATAAGAGTCCTGGAGATTGGTTGCACAAGGATGTGGCTACACTACTAAACTGTATACTTAAAAATAGTTAAGATGCTCCCCTGGCTGGTGTGGTTCAGTGGATAGAATGGCAACCTGGGAACCAAAGGGTTGCTTGTTCGATTCAGGTCAGGGCACATGCCTGGGTTGCCTGGGTTGCGGGCCACGTCCCGCCCTGGGGCATGTGAGAGGCAACCAGCTGATGTTTCTCTCACACATCGATGTATCTCTCCCTCTCTTTCTCCTTCCCTCACCCTTTCCCTGAAAATAAGTAAAGTCTTTTTTTAAAAACAGTTAAGGTGGTTAATTTTACGTTATATGTATTCCACCGCAATTTTTTTAAATGCTGCCGATGATAATAGTGTTAACAGCTAAGACGGTAAATTTTATGTCTACCACAATTTCTTAAAAATGTTGTGCTGATGGTAACGATAGAGCCAGCTTCACGGGGTTGCTGGGTGTAACAAATCAGCGTATGTAAGAGCCTGAAATCGGTGGCACATCCATCCTAAACCCTGAATAACGTCTAACCTTTAATATTGTTTGCACGTGGATCAAAACAACCAGTTTCCTCGCCCTGGCCGGGCAGCTCAGTTGGTTAGAGCTGGCGGTCGTGCATCAAGGTTGTGGGTTTGATCCCAGGTCGGGGTACATAAAAGAAACAACCAATGAATGCATCCGTAAGTGGAACAACAGATCGATGTTTCTCTTTCTCCCAAATTAAGAAATTTTAAAAAAGAAAATGAAAAAGACAACAGAGCCTACAGACGCTCAGCCCATGCCCCCATCGCCACCCCTTCCCACACACACACACACACACAGCTCACATCTCCTTTCGTCTGGAAAATGGGTCTTCTCTGCCCTTAAAACGGAGCCGGGCTGAGCAACCAAGTGCACCTTGCGATCACCGAGGTCTCTAGGAATATCAGAACACACGCGCCCTGTCTCGGACGGGAGAGGGCTTACCCCGACTTACCGGACTGCGGGAGCAGATCCTGGATCACTGCATCGGAGTCAGTGAGTTTGAGCTAAGCCAGATCAACTTGAGCCGATAATATCTTTAAAACCAGAGCTGGAAACACATAAAAGAACAGCTCTCCCCCTGGGTAGACAGGGCGGGGCCAGGGGCCTCTGCCAGGAGGCGATCAGCCGTGGAAGCTTCTCTGTCTCCCCTCCAGGCACTGCTCGAAGATTTTTTAAAATTGTGGTAAAATACACACGACATAAAATTTCCACCTGAACCATTTTACAGGGTTGTGTTTGGCGCTGTTAAGTACTTGCACATCGCGGTGCCCTCATGCTCCACAATTCTCACCTTGCAAAACCGAGGCTCTGTCCCCGCCCCTTAAACACTCACCGCCCCCCAGCCTCCGGCATCCACCATCTGCTCACTCTCTAAGGCTCTGACCGCTCTAGATACTTCACAGAAGTGAAGTCATACAGTATTTGTCCTTCTGGGTCTGGCTGACCTCACTGAGCATAATGTCCTCAGGGCTCGTTCAGGCTGTAGCCGGTGTCAGAATCTCCTTCCTTCGGAATAAGGCCGAATGAGATTCCTTGGTATGAATGGACCTTGCGTTTATCCATTCCTCCGTCCGAGGACACGTGGCTTGCTTCCACTTTCTGACTCGTGGATAATGCTGCTGTAAACATGGCTGTGTGCACGTATGCCTCCGTGAGGCCCTGCTTCCAGTTCTCCGGGGTTTATTGCCAGGAGGAGAATTGCTGGGTGATGTGATTCTCAGATTTTTTTTCTAAGTGCTCGAATCCATTTAATCAAGGATCCCAGAAGAAGGGGCTGCGTGACCTACTCTCACATCACCCACAAATGAGAACTCTGCTCACAACCCTGCTCTCTCCATCTTCTTACACTTGTCAGGGACAGAGAAACTTTCCCCCTTCCCCTCTTAGTTCTTTGGCTAGTGGAATAATTAAAGCGGCACAGGGTTCAGCCCTGGCCAGGTACCTCAGCTGGCGAGAGCATCATCCCAATGCATCATCAAGATTTCAGGTCCCATCCCCGTCCCAGGTGAGGGTACGAACAAGAATCAGCCAATGAATGAAGAATTAGGTGGAACAACGAATCAATCTCTTTCTCTCTCCCCTCTTTCCGTCTAAAATCAATCAATAAAAAAATAAAAAATAATAAAATGACACGAGACAGATTAACAGGAGAAAATCGAGTTTTAACACGGGTGTATGGGGAATTCCCATAAGCGTGAAAATTCCAAAAATAGGAAGGCGATGTAAGGTGTATATGTCATTTTGGACCAGGCAGAGGAAACAGGGATCTAAGTTTTCAAAGGGAGGTAAGGCCATTACAGGGGATGAAAAGAGTTAATGTTTAGTAAGATGTTTGCTGGGTCATCTTGAAACAATGGGACACAGGGAGCACGTTGGCCAAACCAAAGGGCCTTGCTGGGTTGCTTCCTATCACACGCTGGTTTACAGTAAACTGTACTGTCTCTGTGGTGATCTCTCCTTTCCTGGAGCAGGTCTTCTATCTTAAATTCTTTTAGGCAGTACGTGGGAAAGGCCAAAGGTCCTTCCTGAACCTTCTGGGTCTTCAAGATTTTCAGCTCAAAATATTCTGCATACCACAGGGCCACGGCTGAGGGTGACTCATTCTGAAAGGCCACATGCTTCTCAACTTTCCACAGTGAGCACAAAGCCTGAGGCCCTCAAATGTCGAGGACGCCCCAGCCGAGCTCACTGGGAAAGGACGGACAGACCAGATGGGACATGATCAGGTACCTCACGTGAGAAGCACTGGGTACCAGTGACTCAAACGGCATTTAATCTTTAAAAAGCCACTCCCACAATGAATAGATGGAGAAATGTGGCTTAAGCTGTAGTGGAGAAGGTTGGGTGTGTGTCGCCCCAGAGCTGGGATGATAATTATTCTTTTCTTTTCTTTTTTTTAATTTAAAAATATCTCAGTTTCAATTTCTAAATTACAATTTTTATTATAATATTTGTTTATTTTTATTATAATATTTGGCTTTTTATCTTCATTTTTTTCCCCATTACCATTTAGTCCCCTCTCTCCCCACCCATCGCCACACTGTTGCCCGTGAGTCCTTTTTCCTTTTTGCTCAACCCCTTCGCCTCCTACCCTCCCACACCTCTAGCTGTCATCTGTGCTCCATCTATGAGTCTGTTTTGCTTGTTAGTTCAGTTTGTTCATTAGATTCCACATATGAGTGAAATCATATGGTATTTATCTTTCTGTGACTGGCTTATTTCACTTAGCATTAACGTTCTCCAGGTCCAGCCATACTGTTGCAAAGGGTAAAATTTTTCTTCTTTTTTATGGCTGAGTAGAATTCCAATGTGTAAATGTCCCATAGTTGTTTTAGCCACTCATCTATTGGGGGGACCCTTGGGCTGCTTCCACATCTTGGCGATTGTAAATAACGCTGCAATGGACATGGGGGTGCTTATGTTCTTTAGAATTCGTGTTTTAGGTTCCTTCAGGTATATTCCCAGGAGTGGGATCACAGAGCTAAAAGTCAGACCCATTTTTAATTTTCTGAGGTACCTTCATCCTGCTTTCCACAGTGGCTGCACCAATCTGCATTCCCAAAACAGTTCAAAAGAGTTCCTCTTTCTCCACATCCTCACCAGCACTTGTTCTCTGTGGAAATTATTCTAAATGGAAGACACCTGAGAGCTGACAGATACAGAAAGAGCCTTCTCGGAGTTTCCCTTATCTGTCTAAAAGTAGAAAATTCTGGGAAATAAGACTGTCATAAATTTCCTCTTCACAGAGGGGCTACTTCCAAGGGGAGGAAGGAACACAAACCTACTGCTGTAACTCCCCTCTCTGGGGTGTTTTATGGCCCAAAAGAAGATGGAAAGACCATCCGTACCTGTGTAGACAAACATCATTATCTTATCTCCCCTTTGTTCTCCTAAAAACCTATTTTTCTTCCCCTAGAACCCTTTTGTTCTCCCCTCCCTGTCCCCTACAAAGTCAGGTATGTAAGCAGCTAACTTTAATTATTTAGCGAGCTAGCCAGTTAGCTCTTGAATACATAAATAATCCTTTTTTTCTCCTGTTAATCTGCTTCTTGTCTGTTTTGTGAGCCCCTAGTCATAGTGTGGAGGGAGTCAGGGCCGACACCAAGGACGAAGTGAAATGTTATCTGCCCTGCTGCAGGTGCTGAGACGCTATCTGCCCTGACTAATGCTGTAAATGTTCCTCTCCCACTTCTGTAAGCCCCTTCGTGCCAAATCTATACTACTCCTCCCAATACCCTCCCCCACTTAGCCCAGCATAAAAGGAGTGCGGGGCTATTGTTCTGGGCTCAGAATTTGGAGTTTGTCTCCTCTGGGCCGTGCACGTAAATAAAGATCGTGCTCCTAACCCCTCAGTGTCTGGTCGTTTCATTTTTCCGTAACAATAGAACCTAAGAGGGCAGAAGAAAAGTTTTTCCCTCCCTAACAATAGCAAGGTTTCAATGCTTCAATGTGACAAAACTACTGAATAAAATATGTGGCCAAAAAAAAATACACCAAAAAATATATAGAGTCAGCCATTCAACATTGCCAAGGGCACTAAAGCAGACACCAGGATTTAGAAGTAAAGACACACTCCCATCTGTAACAACAGCAGAGTATTTGGAAATGATTTATAGTCACGCATTGCATAACGACATTTTGGTCAATGGTGGACCGCATATATGACAGTGGTTCCATAAGATTATAATGGAGTTACTGGAAACTAATACAAAATAATATCGAATGTAAACTGTAATTGAAAAAAAATTTTTTTTATTTTTTAAAGATTATAAAAATCAAAAACTTCTGCCCTGGCTGGTGTGGCTCAGGGGATTGAGCGCCAGCCTGTGAACCAAAGGGTCTCTGGTTCGATTCCCAGTTGGGGCACGTGCCTGAGTTGCAGACCGGGTCCCCAGTAGGGGGCACATGAGAAGCAACCACACATGCATGTTTCTCTCCCTCTCTTTCTCCCTCCCTTCCCCTCTGTCTAAAAATAAATAAATAAAACATTTTTTAAAAATTGAAAAACTCTCACCGAGTAAAGTGTAGCCATCAAAGCATCATCTTGGAACATCTTACTCGTGTGTTTGTGATGATGCTGGTATAAACAAACCTACTGAGCTGCCAGTTGTATAAAAATACTGTGTACTGGATTTTTACTGTGCCATCTTTTTTATTTTTCTTTATTAATTTTAGAGAGGGAAAGGAAGAAAGAGGGAGAGAGAGAGAGAGAAACATCCACTTGTTGTCCCACTTATTCATGCATTATTTATGCATTTATTTCTTAATTCTTGTGCACACCCTGACCGGGGATCAAACCTGCAACCTTGGTGTATTGGGATGAAGCTATAGCAACCGAGCTACCCAGCCGGGGCTTGACCGTGCCTCTTCTGTGTTTAGATGTGTTCAGATACACAAATACTTACCATTGAGTTACAATTGCCTACAGTACTCAGTACAGTAAAGTACTGTACATGTTCATAGCCCGGAAGCGGGAGGCTACACCATCTAGGCTTGTGTGACACATGCAATGATGTTTGCAGAATGACTACAGCACCTAACGGTGCATTTCCCAGAATGTGTCCCAGTCATTACGTGACATGTGACCATATATGAAATTCTTCTTTTAAAGTGTTTTAGTGATTTTTTTAGAGGGAGAGAAAAACATGGATTTGTTGCTCCTCTCATTTATGCCTTTATTGGTTGATTCTTGGGCGTGCCCCGACCGGGGATCAACCCACAACCTTGGAAAATTGGAATGACGCTCCAACCAGCTGAGCTGCCTGGCAAGGGCTGCATAGTTTTTTCTTAAAGAAAAAAAAAAAAAGATTGGGTCTAAAGGGTCCAAAGATTCTAGTTTCTGTAACATATTTCCCACCAGGAAGAAAATAGAACTGTCTCTAATCCATCAATTTCGGTTTGGAAGCATACCCAGAGGAAGATTAGTGAGAGAGGGGAAAAAAAAAAGGTAGAAAGTTCCTCTATAAATTCTGGTGTGACCAAAGCCACGAGTTTTGAAATCTTTGGCATTATCCATTCCAGAGGCTTCTGGGAATTCCCAGTTCTCTTCTGTGCTGTGCAATCCACAGCGTTCAGGAAGCAGGGAGGTTGGAGACTGAACCAGTAGGCAGGGCTCTCTTGCTACAAGGAGCCAGCAGATAGTAGAGAGATGCTGATAACCTCTCCCCCTCTTCAAACACCCACAGGCTTCTATGACCTGGGTGGGCTGTGTCATAATGAGTGGAAGACAAGGCAGGGGCTGTGACCACCAGCCTCTCCAGCTCAGTGTCACACCATAGAGAAGTGCACTCAGGGTTTCCCATGCAGGCTTTTGGGTGATCGGGCAGAGGTGTGCCATGGGGATCCCAAAGTCTTGGAGGAACGGGGCCTCTGTTGGAACGGTGTCTGGGGCAGGCATGGGCAGGAGTCCTCCTTGCTCTGTCCACTCAGTAGTTCTCCATTCAATCCAGTGGTTCTTAAACCAGACATGTGGAGTAAAGAGGGAAGATGAACCTTGGCTGGTGTAGCTCAGTGGATTGCACATCGGCCTGTGAACCAAAGGGTTGCCGGTTTGATTCCCAGTCAGGGCACATGCCTGGGTTGTGGGCTAGGTTCCCAGTAAGGGGCACATGGGAGGCAACCACACATTGATGTTTCTCTCCCTCTCTTTCTGCCTCCCTTCCCCTCTGTCTAAAAATAAATAAAATCTTTAAAAAAATAAAAAAGAGGGGAGATGAGGGGAATGTGATGGGGAAGGGACTTGGGGTGATGCTCATTTGTCCCCTACCCCCTCCCAGGAATGAGGCTGCTTCTGTGAGGCAAAAGAGGGCTTCTTCCCACTGGATCCAAGACAGGGTGGGAGCTATGCCTCCATCCATGGCCCGGGGAGTGCAGAAGGTCGAGGGTGGCAATGATGCGGAAAGAAGAAAGAAGGAAATGGGACAGGACTCTGACACAGGATCAGGAGTGGGGAGGAAACGGGCAACACACCACAAGGGATCTGCAGGAGAAAGGATTTAGGGCTTGGTAGGATGGGGTCTCAGAGTCTGGCCTGGAAGTTCCTTGAGAAGAACCTTTGGAAGCCTCCTTCATGGACCCACCAAAGAAAGGAGTATTCCAGAAGGGATCTGATGTGCCCTGGGCATGATTCCAGCTGGGGGCCTCCGGTTGGTTTAGTCATGCCCTCAGGGACACCCTTACGCAGGTGATCTGTGCCTAACTCTGAAGGGCAACCCATTCCCACTGGGCTCCCACTGGGCTTTTGTGTCAGGTGCAGCTTAGAGCACGGGAACTACACTTAGAAGGCCTGCGTTGGAATTCCACTGGGACGACCTAAAGCTTTGAAAACCTGGGGACAGTATCTTGTCCTTCTGTGCTTCGGTTTATCGCATATGTAAAGTGAGTCTGTATTTTTCTAACTTTTATTTATTTATTGGTCCTAGAGAGAGAGGAAGGGAAACATCCATTTGTTGTTCCACTTATGTACGCACTCCTTGGTTGACTCTCATATGTGCCCTGACCGGGGATCAAACCTGCAACCTTGGTGTATGAGCACAGCGCTCTAACCAGCTGAGCTACCCGGCCAGGGCAAGTGAGTCTGTATTTCCAAGGGTGAAAACACAACATGTATCCAGCACCAGAGTTGAGTCATCTGATACTTACTCAATAAAGGAGGGAGGGTTATCTGGTTACGGGGCAGAGGGACGGAGGAGGAGGAAGTACATGTGAGAATGACCTGGATAGCACAGGACATGTGTGGCACACACAGGACACACCGGTACACAGTGGATAGTGTACTCTAAGTGGAGTTTGATGCCAAGGGCTCCTGGGTGACATAATCTGGAAACTGAGTCAAACTAAACAACGCTTCCGGCTCTGTCTTCTCGGAGAGGGTAAATAGAGGTTCGTCTTCGCTTTTCCTCAGTGGTTGGGCTGAGGACAGGGAGACATTTGGTTAGTCACCCCACCTGCAGGCTCTCTTCACCTGTGTTCCAGGTGACACCTCTGGCTAATGACTCAAGAACTCAATCTATTCCCGCTACAGCGTTCCCTCCCTCTTCCCTTATTATTCCAGCGACTCGCTCTGGCGTGAATCGCATCTCAATTTCAAAAAACCAGAATGAGTCAAAGTGGATAGTGCTGCAGAGATGGTTCGTAAGCTCCCCATCTCCCAGTCCCCCTTTCGAAGGACGAGACATGCTACTTTTCTTACAAAAGCGGTTTGGGATGCATCAATATTTGGTAGGACTGAATATCGGTGTCATTTGGGTCTGAGTTTTTATTTATTTATTTATTTATTTTTGCAGGCAGGAGTGCTCCGTTCAGCAAAATGTGATCTCCCTGACCAAACACCATGACAGTGTGACAGTGCCGACATGTGTGTTCCGTTTGCTTGTAGACATTCCAGGAAAGCTGAAAAAACACAGCAAAGTCACAGCAACTCCAATATCCCCATTGACGAGGTCTCGTAGGATGGGACCTGGAGGCAGGCTAAGTTGAAATTTCCCAATCTCTCTGAGACCAGTATTCTCCTATGTCACGAGTTTTCCTCAAAACCGAGGGGGGAAAAAACAAAACAAAACAAACAAACAAACAAAAAACCCGGAGACGCAGAAGGGGGCCTGTTTTTCTGCCAAGACAAGTTTTGAGAATTTTAGTCTGAGCAAGTTTTCCGGCGTCAAGAGAATTCTTGCTGTGGGGTTAACTCACATTAATCAGGGTCTGCAACCTTTCACATTCTACATGGAGTTCACACACAGTCATGTCGCAAAAAATGGTTGAACCTGATCTTTAAAAAAACAAAATCAGGTTCTGGCTGGTGTGGCTCAGTGGATTGAGTGCCAGTCTGGGAACCGAAAGGTCGCTGGTTGGATCCCCAGTCAGGGCACATGCCTGTGTTGCGAGCCAGGTCCCCAGTTGGGGGCATGTGAGAGGCAACCAGTTGATGTTTCTCACACATCGATGTTTCTCTGCCCCTCTTTCTCCCTCCCTTCTCCCTCTCTAAAAAGAAATAAAAAATAAAATAAATAAAATACTCTTTAAAAAAATAAAGTAAAATCTTTTTTAAAAAAGAAAGAAAAAAAAAAGTAAAAAAACAAAATCAGGTCCTGGCCAGGTAGCTCTGTTGTCCGGATAAGCCAAGGTTGAGGGTTCGATCCCTGGTCAGGGCACATACCCTGAATTGACCAATGAATGCATAAGTAAAGTGGAACAATAAATGAACGTTTCTCTCTCTCTCTCTCTTTTTCTCCTTTCCTCTCTAAAATCAATAAATATTTTTAAAAAATTGAAAAACAAAATCAAACAGAGGGTAAGGCAGGGGAGGACAAAGAAAGTAAAGGGTGCCAAATATATGGTGATGGAAGAAGACTTTGGGTAGTAGACACACAATGCAATATATAGGTGGTGTATTATACAGCTGTATATACAGATATATAGGTGATGTATATACAATATATACAGATGTATTATACCCTGGCCTGCGAACCAAAAGGTCACTGGCTCGATTCCCAGCCAGGGCACATGCCGGGGTTTCAGGCCAGGTCCCTAATTGTTGAGTGTACAAGAGACAACAATCAATGGACCTCTAGCCCACTGACGTTTCTCTTCCTCTCTTTCACCCTCCCTTCCCCCCTCTCTAAAGATAAATAAAAAAATTAAATAAATAAAATACTCTTTAACGAATAAATAAAATCAAGCATGATATTCAGTTACTTCACCAACTAAAGCAGATGGCTTCCTTTGGCTAATAAAGGACCAGGTGCACAGAAAGGATTACAAGGTTAGACCAGAATCGTTGCAGAACAGGAAGAGTTCGTTCACCACTAGCTATCAGAGCCAACCAAGAATTAATATGGAGGAAGATTGGCTATTTTATTATGAATGACGCCACCCAGGGGACCGGAGGCTCGTGTTCAGAAGCCCAGACTCCCTGATGGTGTGCGGGTCACAGATTCTATAGGGCAAACTCACAAGATACCTGGGGTTAGGGGTTCGGGTTCGTGCTGGGAGCTGATTGGTCAGAGGTGAGGTCACGGCGATGAATCATTTTTTCAGGCCTTGAGGACGGCTCTGTCCCATCTGATCGGAAAGTAGCCAGGGGGCACTTAAGGGCTCGGCAGCTGACACGTAACTTGTCTAAGAGTTATCCTTAGCCTATCGGAGGTTCAGACCTCGTGACTGTTAGTCAAATCTCGACTACTGTCTGCCTCGGGGTTGCTGATTATCTGGGGAAAGGCTAGGTCTCCGAGCCGGAGAGACAGAGAAGAGAGGAGAGAGGTGTTATCTAGAGCTAAGATTTAAAATTGAATTTAATTGAAATCGCAAGGACCCTTGGTTTCAGAACTAACCGGGGACTAATTATATACGTTTTCCCGTCATCCTATCTGTTACAAAATTCAATAGTATATAAATGTAGACACGGAGGGTTAATGGAATGCCATAGGAACAGGTAGTGAGGCTTTAGCTGAAAAACGTCAGTGGTTGCCTTCAAGGACTAGTTTCGAACACCCGTGCCATCAGCTTTTTCTCGCCTCCAAGTGGCTCCCACATCAGGAACATCAGAGCTGGAATAAAGAGCTCACCCTGGAAAAGCAAATCAAAATTAAGTGCCCTCATCTGAAGCTAAGAGGCCTACCCAGCGTTGGCATCCACTTTGGGGTTATTCCCTAGTTACTCTCCTGACTTACTTCATTTATTTATTTATCTATTTATTATTGATTTGAGAGAGAGAGGAAGAAACATCTCTTTGTTATTCCACTTATTAATGCGTTCGTTGATTAACTCTTACCTGTGCCCAGATGGGCATCAAATCCACAAACTTGGAATATGGAGATGACGCTCTAATCAACTGAGCTACCGGCCAGGGCCCACCATCCATCTGATTTGAGTCTGTCGGGAGCCCCCGATACACACAGCCTCCTAAGAGCAGGTCGCAGTCTCTGACAGCAGGGTCTAAATCCAAAGCCAGCCCTTGAGCACAGTAGGTATAATCCCACCTCAGAGTGTACCCCAGGAACCCAGATAACGTCAAACATGGCCAAGAGGAAGAACCTAGCTGAGCGGGGCCAGAACACCTAGTTATGTGCGTGGAAAGTGGTTGGGTCAGGTTTTTTTTTTCAATTACAATCTATATCGGGAGCATTTGAGATCTTACTCCCCAGCATAGATGGTCAGTTTGGCTTAAGTAAACTCTCTTTTATGAAAAAAGATTTTATTTATTTATTTTTAGAGAGAAGAAGGGAAGGAGAAAGAGAGGGAGAGAGACATCAATGTGTGGTTGCCTCTCACACGCCCCCTACTGGGGGCCTGGCCCCCAACCCAGGCCATGTGCCCTGACTGGGAATCAAACCAGCGACCCTTTGGTTCACAGGCTAGTACTCAATCCACTGAGCAGTGCCAGCCAGGGCTGAAATAAACTCTTACAAAAATTCAAAGAAAATTAAAAAAGAAAAGTGTACCATTACAGTTGACACTCCCTATTATTTTACATTAGTTTCAGGTAGATCAATATTTGACATTCGGAGAACTAACCAAATTTAAGAACATCAGCCCTGACTGGTGTGGCTCAGTTGGTTGGGCATCACGGAGTGAAGTCAGTGGTTCAATTCCTGGGTTGCAGGTTCAGTCCCCAGATGGGACATGTACAAGAGGCAACCGATTAATGTTTCTCTCCCACATTGATGTTTCTCTCCCACTCTTTCTCCTTGTCTAGCTCTCTCTCTTAAAATAAATCAATAAAATCTCAAAAAAAAGTTTTTTAAAGAACGTCAGGGCCAAACTGAGGACCCAAAGAAAGTCAAAGTAATTCGGAAAGCTTGGGGAATCTGAGGAAAGCTGAGATAGAAAGAATAAGGAACGTTCTATGCAGATCAAAACCCAGGCCTGCAGACCGAGCGGTCGGGACAGGAAAGTGAAACCTGGCACGAGGAACCGAGGGTTGGGACACAGGAGCCGGGCTGTCCCGGGGCCCTGGTGGTCTCCGCTCCAGCCAGGCTGGGGGAGGGGGACCCCAAAGTCTTCCAGGATCAGTGCCCACAATTGTGACATCACACCCATCGCCTTAGTGATGGAGCTTGTCACTCAGAAGGCAGACTAAGTCGGAGGATGGCCAACAAGGTGGTCACTGGGAGTGTCCGTCTCCTGAGTGGCTTGAGCGGAGAGCCTTGCGAACAGGGAAGCTGCCCCCCAGCACCTCATCCAATTGGGAGGATGCGACACAGGTAGAATTGAACCCACTTCCAGGGGCATGTTAACCAAGATCTTACCTGTCGTGTTGATTGTGGGGTCTCGGAGGAGCCAGTCAAGGTAGATCGCTGAGAGCATGCTTTCTGCGAAGCCTGAAGCTCCCAGTGGTTCTCTCCGTGGACCTGTGGACCTCGCACAGTGATGGCGGCCTACCTGCTCCCGGTACCTGGGATCATGGGCAACACGTGTGTCAAAGCTGCAGCTGCCTGCGACTACACTGTCATCAAGTGCTCCCTGGTGGACGGTGGCTGTTCTGCCTGGATGGGGATGGCCAGTGACAACCAGCATGTGGGCAATGACACGGTAAAGGAACCAGGGCTTTTCGTGATATTTTTTTTGTCGTGGTATTTGCACATGGTGGGGAAGAGACACGGATCTCGACGGGCAGCCAGAAAGAGATGGAAATCAGAAAATCTCATCACTCCGGTCGCTGGGCCCGGAGTCCTCACCACATGTGTCCCCGCTCTTCCCGCACAGAAGGGCCCGGAAACATTTTGCTCGACCTGTCAGATGGGAAACCCAGACTCCCTCCTTTTTGCCTTATTGCTTCCCTGAATATGTCTGTAAATTTTCAGCCTGGTTGGGAAAGTCCCCACCTCTTTATTTATCTCCCTGCCTCGGGTCTCTGGTTCCAGATATGTTCAGGAAACACAAAGCTGTTTTCCTGTAGTTTCTTGACAGGATCAGTGTGGAGTGAGGAATCTTTCATTGCTCCCCTCCTTCCGACCCCAGGGAGTTGGAGCAGGCAGGCCTGCTGACTCTAAACCTCATTTAGAGGGCCGCTCTGGGGAGCGGGCACCCCGAAGAAGTGGTAAGGATGGAACCAAAATCTTAAAAATAATGCGCTGATAACTGGCCCTGAGGGGAAGACTGGACCTCTGTGCCCAGCTACACCTTGTAGGGCCCACCATCCAGGTGGGAACTCCCACTGGGCCTGCAGGTGTGCAGCTTGGGATGCTCAAAAGTTTCAGATGAGCCCTTTTTTTCTTTTTCTTGTTTTAAGATTTATTTATTTATTTTTAGGGAGAGGGGAAGGGAGGGAGAAAGAGAGGGAGAGAAACATCAACGTGTGGTTGCCTCTTGCATGTCCCCAACTGGGGACCTGGCTCACAGCCCTGGCATGTGCCCTGACTAGGAATCGAACCAGCAGCCCTTTGGTTTGCAGGCCAGCACTGGATCCACTGAGCCACACCGGCCAGGGCAACCTTTTGTTCTTACACTTTTTCTTAACTGGGGAATGACAAGAGTGGGGATAAGGGGTCAGCCTCTTGGAGTCAGTTGGCTCAGCAAAAAGCAGTTCCCTGGCCCTGGCCGGTGTGGCTCAGGGGACTGGACGTCGTCCTGCAAAGCCAAAGGTCACGGATTCAATTCCCAGTCAGGGCACATGCCTGGGTTGTGGGCCACGTCCCTGGCTGGGGGAGTACGAGAGGCAGCCAACTGATGTTTAAAAAATAATAATAGTAATCATTTAAAACATA
Organism: Mormoops blainvillei; assembly: GCA_004026545.1. Taxonomy (NCBI): domain Eukaryota; kingdom Metazoa; phylum Chordata; class Mammalia; order Chiroptera; family Mormoopidae; genus Mormoops; species Mormoops blainvillei. Next base: position 46,259 of record PVJD01007830.1, read on the forward strand.
AATAAAGCAGCTCTCTGGCTTTTGCCGAAATCAGGCCACTGTTTGTTGTGACATGGGCCAGGATAGGCCGACCCCTCTCCAGCCCTGTGATTGTGACTAGTTATTTTGATAATTTCCTTTGGCCATTGATGTTTCTTTATACTTCACTCCCTCCCTCCCACTATTTTTTTTAGAATGGCCTGGTCATGGCTACCCCACTTTTTCAGTCCAGTCACATTATCAGCAATTTAATGTACTGAGTTTCTTCTTAAAGAAAGGAAAAAGCAAAAAAGTTAACAAAACTTAAAAAAAAAACCACAAAAAAAAAAACCTGGTAAAGAGAGGTTCATTCCGGTGAGTGGTATGCATTTCTCTAGGTATAAATGACTTCACTGAGGACCTCCGAGTGACTTGTACCTACCCAAGGTCAGGTGGTAAACCAGGACGTTTCGTCTCTAGTATGGCTGTGTTTGGGAATGCAGCCCAGGCCATGCAGCCAGACAGGCTCTACCCTAAGACAGTCCCAGGGCCAGACTCAAACTGGCAGGTCAGCATCCTTCGCGTATTCTGCTGTGAGGTCAGCTCACCAACAGGTTGCACTACCAGTGAGCCCCTGCAGGGGGCTCTCTTGATTCCTGTCTGAGCTAAGATCTCTGTTATGCATTCTGAGAGCCCTTAGTTTTATACTGCAAACTTGGCGTATCAGGAAGATGCTCTAACCAACTGAGCTACCTGGCCGGGACGTATACAAGAATCAACCCATGAATGCATAAGTAAGTGGAACAACAAATCAATGTTTCTCTCCATCTCTTTCCCTCCCTCCCTCCCCCCTCCCTTCCTCTCTCTCTAAAATCAATTTTTAAAAAAGGAATAAATTTTAGATAAACTACACATCATGTTTTCCTATAATATGTCCCCTACCGATTGCCTACTTGAGACATCCTTATTGAAAAATGATTTGTTGTTGAAGTGTGGAAATTATTCATAGTTTGAGCCTGTAATACATGCGACTCACTTCTTTGAGCAAAAGGTGACTCATTATTTATTTGAAATTCAAATTCAAATACACGGTCTGCATTAAAAAAAGTGTTTTATTTATTCATTTTTAGAGAGAGGGGAAGGGAGTGAGAAAGAGAGGAAGAGAAACATCGATCAATTGCCTGTCACACTGGGCACCTGGCCCACAACCCAGGCATGTGCCCTTTCAGCTCACGGGACAACGCCCAATCCACTGAGCTGCCCCAGCCAGGGCTGCATAGTCGGCATTTTATCTGGTCACCTCTTTCCACTGCGCAGTAGTTTGTGAGTGTCCCTATCTGGCAGAACTGGCTCCCTGACCAGAGGGTTCTCAGTCTCATACTGGAAGACTCGTCAGCCACTCGTTAGTGAACCGACTGAGAAAAATGTTTTTGAGCAATATTCTTTGCCAAGCACTCTCCTACTGTTTGAATGGGGAACTCAGGAAGAACATGTCTTGCCCTGGCCAGGTAGCTCAGTTGGTTAGAACATCGTCTTGATACGCCAAGGTTGCAAGTTCGATCCCTGGTCAGGACACATACAAGAAGCAACCAATGAATGTATAAATAAGTAGTGCAACAAACCTATATTTCTCTCTCTCTCCCTTCCTCTCTCTCTCTCTCTAAATTCTAAAATCAGTAAATAAAAAGAATAACATGTCTTCAAGGATCATATGGACCTAGTATGATACAGAGTCACATCACAAAATTGATAGAGACTGATGAACATGCAATAAAGGAGTCATATAGAAATAATTCTTCCTTTTTTTCTGATGCTTCTCCATTCCCCAGAGCCTTCTGAATAGTATACTGCCTTCGTTATAATCTCTCCCACAGTCTGGATTTTGCTGGCTACACGTTCTTGGTACAGCTCGCTATGCTCCCATCTTCTGCCAATTGACAGTGACGTCAAGGACTGGTCCAGACTCAGTGTAGTCAGTGTGTTCTTGGCCATTCTGTGACATTTAATTCCCATTTAAAAATTTTTAAAACAAAAACAAAAAAAAGAGCTATATGTAAGAGACACTTCTGAGCATTTAAGAAATTGTGGTCTGAAAAAAAATTGTGGTCTGTTGTACAAAAGACTGGGGGGTTTAGTATTTTCAAAAACATTTTTTTTTCCCCCAGAGGAAATCCAATGTGAGTTTAAAAGGAAGCCCAGAGGTTGGCCTGGTGATTAGCTAACAAAAAGCATTCCAGGAAGAGAAAAGTCCTCTGTTGACAGCCCTCCGTCAGAAAAGAAAAGAGTGAGCCAGTGTGAAATCTAATGAGGGAGAGAGAGAGAGAGACAGAGAGAAAGAAAGAGAAATTACAATGAAAAACTAACAGGGAGAAGGTTATTAAGGTCCCTGTAAACGCTAGTAAGAATTCAGTTTTTCAAAGACACTGGGGATGATTAAGGCACTTTTTAGCTGCGTTTGTGTCAGGATAATCACTTGCTGCATTTTGAAAAGAACACTGGTCTATCTCCAGAAAATATCCCAGGGAGGCCCAAGTGGATGTAGGACCAGCCCATTGGACGCTCATTTTTTGCCCAGGTGAGACGTCATAGACAGGAAACCAGGGGTGGGCAGTGGGGTGTAGGGAAGTGTTTGCAGGGTGAATATTTTGGGAGGTGCAGTCTCATGGACTGTGACTTCCAACAAACTTGAGATAGTAGAAGAGATGTAGTGATCTACTAGCAGTAAGAGCGCATACAAAAGATTTTATGGCTGTATCAACAGATCAGTAAACCAAATTTGACCTCAAACCAAAATGATTTCACAAATAGAAAAATGGCATTAACCAGACATTAGCTTTCCCACACCGGCCACGAGGGGGCGCGCCGAGCGAGGCCATCTCAGACAAAGCTGAAAAGCTGTCCCCGCGCACGTTTCCAATTCTGGAGAAAAAAAATGAAGCAGCCCGGAATTGAGAAGGCTGTGTCTTCTGGAGGAAAACGGTTTAAGTGCCAGGGACCTGGTTTCAAAACCCAGCGCCGCCACTTGGCCAGCTACAGAATTCCTTTAATAATCTTCCATGCTTCATTTTGTCCTTTTATAAAATGAGCCAGATCACCTGGTTGCCGTGGCTCAGGGGACTGAGCACCGGCCTGCAAACTGATAGGTCACTGGTTCGATTCCTAGTCAGGGCACATGCCTGGGTTGCGGGCCAGGACCCCAGCTGAGGGGCTTGTGAGAGACAACAGATCGATGTTTCTCCGCACACAGATATTCCTCTCCCTTTCTCCCTCCCTTCCCCCCTCTCTAAAAAGGAAATAAAATGAGCCAAGTCAAACAGTGGTTAGGTTTTGAGTGAATATGAGTACTTTGTTATTAAAACGCCCTTGTCCTGGCCTCTAGGTGACCAAATGACCTGTGCTAACTGCTTTGCATGAAGCCTTTCGCCCCAGGCAGATGCTGATGTCTGTAAGATGTGGAAAAGCCAGAATCACTGAGAGGAAGACAACAACCAAAGTATTTCTAAAAAGAATGTGGAGAATGAAGTCACACAGGTTTGACTTTTTCCTTCTCCTCGGCCGGACACTAAGGGAGAATTTTCAAGGAGAATGTAGGTCATTCCACTTACTGATGCACTCGTTGGTTGTTTCTTGTATGTGCCCTGACAGGGGATAGAACCCACAACCTTGGCGTATCGGGACGATGCTCTAGTCAACTGCTACCCAGCCTTTAAAGCCTTTAAAGTAAGGTTTTAACCCTGGCTGGTGTGGCTCAGTGGAATGAGTGCCGGCTGTGAACCCGAAGGTGACAGGTCTGATTCCCTGTTGGGGCACAAGCCCGGGTTGTGGTCCAGGACCCCCGCTGGGGGCATTCAAGAGGCAACAATTGATGTCTCTCTCACATGTCCACCCATCAGTGTTTCTCTCCCTCTCTCCTTCCCTTCCCCTCTCTCTAAATAAGTAAAATCTTTTTAAAAAATAAGGTTTTAAAGATAAAAATTGACAGCTCTCACTCCCCACCCCCAGTGATGTTTGCCCACCACCCATGCACGTGAAGGCTCTGCGGTTACCGCAATTCGTGTCTTTCTTGTGTTACTCGGACGTTTTTTGTTTTTTTTTTAAAGAGAGTGAAGTGTTTATTCACATTCCAAGAAAGGAGGGGCATGGTGTGGAGAGATAACACCAGCACTGAGGGGTGGGGGCTTTGAGTTTTTAATCGGGTTATAATTGGATTAAAAATGGGTGGGAGGGGGTTGCCGTTGTGTGGCCCCTGGCTGTTGGGCGTTGTAACACGAGGCTGCAGTTTGTTCCAATGTTATCTTCCGCCTGGGGCTGTAGGGAGTGGTTAGTCCTATTCTCGTTTTGCAGTAATTTCCAGGCAAATTGCTCCAAGGAAAAAGCAAGTTTTCTAAGAGCAATCACCGGCTGTGAAGGTGGGTGAGGAGGAGGCTGTCTGCAGAGTCCGGAGAGAGGGGGAAGGACTAGAATCCTCTCTCCAAACCTCACAGAGATAGTGTTAGGGGTTATCCCGGGTCGAGCCTCCTGCTGCTCCCCTAGTCGCAACTCTCAGGAGGCCGGAGAAGAGGGAGAAATAGAGAATGTCCCCGTAGGGGCCACCAAAATGTTAGGGTGGTGGTGACGCGGGCTGTGAAAGAATTCAAAAAGGAGAAAGTGTAGAGAACAAAGTTTTTATTCACTCTCCAAGAGAGGAGAGGGGTGTGGTGTGGGGGAGGGAGACTCCAGCTCTTCCTCGGATTTTTAAAATTAGTTTCTCTCTTGGGAGGGGGGCGACTGGAAGCGAAAGGGGAAGGGGGGTTAAAGTATAAATTGGCAGCCATTAAGAACAGCCACAGGGAACGCAGTCAGTAATATTGTAATAACAATTATGGATGGTGCCAGGTGGGGACTAGACTTAGGGGGTCGCTTCTTAAGTTACAGAATTGCCTAATCGATGTGCTGTATTCCAAAACTAATAAAATAGCCCTGTGTGTCACGTGTGATTTAAAAAGAAAAGAAGAAAAGGTGCTCTCCTCCCAGGAGCCGGCCGGCATCTTTCCCTCTTGCTTCCCTTACCCCGACAGGAGGGCACCCCCTGAGCTCCTGAGCTCCAAGGGTCCCCACCCACGAGACCTGCACTCGGGAAAGTGGGTGGCTGCAGCCCTATCGCGGGCTAACCCCCTGATCCTGTCCTCAAGACCCCCTTTTCTCTGACTCTCCAGTGAGCTAGCCTCGGCCCCAGCTTGGCTCACTCCTTTCCTATAACGTTTCCAGGGAGTCAAAGCGGCCCCACCCAAGTGCTTTTTTCTTGTTCATGCAATAGCGTATCCTGGAACTTTTCTCAGATAAATGGAAGCTCGCTTGTGTTTGGGCACAGTGTATACCATTCTGTGGCTCGCGTGGGTCAGTTATTTATTCCCTTATTAATGGATCGGTTCCCATATTTTTTGGTTACACACCGAACGCTACAAACTAATAGCCTTGTACACTCGTTGACTTCTGTGCACGTGCAATGATCGCCCTGGGATGATTAGCAAGAAACGGGAAAAGGGCAAATGCCTTTGTAACTTGCGTTGCCAAGGGGCCGCCAGAGCGTCTTGCCATTTGGTGCTGCGGCCTTGATATCTGAGTAATTCTGTCTCTCCACTCAGTTTCCAGCACAGTGTGTTTGTTTTCATGACATGACTTTTTCCTGGTTTTTACCCACTTGGGGATACAGGTTTCCTAAGCTATTCGACCATCCCTGTTGGGGTGTACACCAATCATCTGTGTACGCGGACACAGATTTGAAAGACCTGGGTCTTATGTCACTCTAATTCACCTCACTATAACACCGTGGAATCAGGATTTTTGAATATCCCCATTTAAGAGATGAACAGAATGAGGCTGGGCCTAGGGGAATATCACCTATTAAAAGTGATTGAGCCCTGACTTGTGTGGCTTAGGTGGTTGGGTGTCATCCCTCAAAGCAAAGGGTCACCAGTTTGATTTCCAGTCAGGGCACATGCCTGGGTTGCCGGCCAGGCCCCCAGTTGGGGGTGTGAGAGAGTCAACTGATCTATGTATCTCTTGCATATTTTTTCTCTCCCTCTTTTTCTCCCTCCCTTCCCCTCTCTCTAAATAAATAAAGTTTTTGTGTGTGTTTTGTTTTGTTTTAAGGAATCAAAATATAGGACAGGGTGTAAGGGGATTACTTCAAATCTATTGGTAATAGGGAGGGAAAAAGCAAAACAGGGAAATCTCTAAGACTGGGGAAAAGGAAAAACAAAGAGACACACACTTCTTTTACACTAATAGGTACAGCACAGTTAACAATGAACATTCACAGTATTGGGGCCCAAGGCAACGGTGAGGGGGCGTGCGCTCTGGTGGGAGGTTTTGCCCTAAGGGTTCTAAAAAGGAGAAACACTCTGACCTTTCAAAGGTGTTTTCTGTTTTTTGTTGTTAAGGTCAGATAGGTTATGTGCCAGATGTCAGAACAAGGTCTGAGGGTAAACACCCAATCATCCACTTTTGAACTAACTACAAAATGCCCTCAAAGATCGGTTATCTTAGCCTCACAAAGACAATGGACGGGCTCAGTTAAGGTCGAGACTGACCTTTGTCAAGGAAGCTACCGGCCTAGGCCATGTCTATGCCACGACTCTATTTTTTGGTTAGAGATTTTCACGGTTACTTTTGTTCTGTGAATTTGTAGGGCCTGCCATACAGGCTCCCCCATCCGAGCTTCTCGGGCTTGGTGTGTGTCCCCTTTTTTCTTCCACAATAACTATAAGTATTACTATTATCACTATTGTTGTTCATAAATATTGCTATTTTTCTTTTTTCAATTTTTTTTCTTTTTTTAAGACAGAGGGGAAGGGAGGAAGAAAGAGAGGGAGAGACATATCAATGTGTGGTTATTTCTCACGCACCCCCTACTGGGGACCTGGCCCGCAACCCAGGCACGTGCCCTGACTGGGAAATCGAACCCCAACCTTTGGTTTGCAGGCTGACGCTCGGTCCACTGAGCTACACCAGTGAGGGCAAATATTGCAATTTTTCTAGAAATAAGTATTACTATGATCACTACTGTTATTAATTAGAATAATAAGTATTACTATTATTTGCCTTTGCGGACTCTGCTCTAACTACTCTCCTACCCCACCTACCTCCTCCCACTGAAGGAGATCTTCCAGCAAACATGCCCTAGCCCTGGGCTAAATAACACTGGTTCAGACTCCCTGAGGAGGAATCCTGCTTTGTTCCAGCTCTGTGACCTTGAGCAAAGGGCTTAGGTCCCTGGGTTCTCAAACATGGAAAGAGCCATTGCACTTCCTCATTCCTGTGATAAATCCATGAGAGATTGCTGTTCTGCACAGCACCATGGGGTGCTGCTTAGCAAATAGTCAGTGCTCAGGAAATAGAACCAGGACTGAGATCCCGGTCATGTTCTCTCCCCAGGGCCCAAGGCTCCGCTCCTGTGTCTGATCTATGGGGCTCACTGACTCATTCAGCCAGTCATTCATTTATCCATCCAGACAGTCAGTCATCCATCCATCCATCCATCCATCCATCAATCCATCTAACCATCCAACCAACCATCCATCCATCCATCCATCCATCCATCCATCCATCCATCCATCCATCCATCCATCCATCCACCCATCCATCCAACCATCCATCCAGCCAGCCAGCCAACCAGCCAGTGAACCAGCCAGCCAGCCAGCCAGCTTTCTGGAGGTCACCACCTAACCTAAAAGATCTCAAGAGTTATGTTTGACTCATGCTTTGCCCCAAAGATGCTCCCAGTATAATGGAAGGTGGCCTCTGCCTGCAGTTGCCCAAGTACCAGAGTTCGCTTGGTAAATCACCAATCTTGCCTCTAAATAGGAGACATCTGTCTAAACGTGTCATTAACGCCTGGGTGCCTGCAGACATTTGTCTTCCTAGGGATTTGTACCTCTTCCTCAATGTTTATGTCTAATCTACTGAACCCCTTTTTCTTTCTTCTTCACATTCACCCAAAATGTTTCCCAGTCCAGTTAGGGGTGGTGACAGCTGGGATGTCAGACTCTTCCCGGAGCTAAGGGTGCCCACCTGTGGAATGGGGATGGTGGCAGTTTACATACAACAATGTTTTATTGACACCCGCCCCCCCCGCCATTGCTCACAGTAAAAATGAAACTTGACAATATTCATGATTGACTCGTCAACTATTGCGTGCTGAGGCAACTTCTCTGGAAAGTCCTCCCAAAGAACTTAGAGCTGAGGGATCAGACTCCTGGCTCCTTGGGAAGTTTCAACCGTCCTCACAGGCTACCGGATTCCAGCTTCCAGCCCGATGAAGATCTTCTCACAAAAACATTCAAGGGCCTTTCCAGTCAAGTCCCTTATCCTGCTAATGCCAGGTCTCCCATCACCTTCACCACACCCCAATACCTACAAGGCTTACTTGTCTTACCACTCTTCACGCAGGTACCCAAGAGGACCTCAGAGTTGGGATCAAGACCAGAGTTGTGCCTTGTCTGCTAGTGATATTAGTCACAATAAAAGGCACACTCATTTTTTTTACTACACACCCCAACCGTTTATTTCTGAACATGTACGAGATAAGTGGTTTTAAAAAGAGATTATGTTGATGTCTTTATCCCAAAAACACCTGGACCTCAGGAGATGGAGGAAGAAATCTCAGTGCCCTCCTACCCAACCCCCCACCCCCGCCAGCACACCCGCCCAAATCTTCTTTCCGCGTGTCCTTTCCTAAACTCCAATGGCCCTTCCTTTGTCTCCCTAACCTGTTTCCTGAGCCCATTTCTTCTACGGTTCACTTTCGCTACCTCCGCATCTTTCTAAATAAACTTTCTCTTATAATTTGGAAAAAAGGAAAAGACAAATCTTAGAGGAACTTGCCTCATTTGCGCCTCCCTAACAAACACTGTCTCTCAACCCCCCTCCGAGCCAGTGTCCCGGGAAGTCAGCTGCCCACGCAGACAGCCCGTTGTCTTTAGCATCAAAAAGCCCAAGAAAACCTCCCGTCCGCCCCCAGGGAAGCCCTAACACCCCTCCTTTTGTTACGTTGATGGCTCTAAACTTTTCTTCGGGCTGCAACTCTAGGTCCCCATTTTCTGGGAGGTCTCTCAGGGAAGTGTAAATATGCTTCATCTTTTCTCCTGTTAATCTGTGTATTGTCAGTTAATTTTAAGGCCCCCCAACGACCAGACCCAAGTTGGAGGAGGAGCAAATGTTTTTCTCCCAACGCTTTGTTTAGAGCTCTTTTCATAAAACTTACCAAAAGGTGGGGAGTTACCCCTGAACTGGCTCTCCTTCCCCCAACGGCCACAGGTTTTCACCGTTTCAAATTCTGAGCTCTTTAAAAAATGGCCCCACATGTTAGGAGCTCTAGCTCCATTTCTTCCTGCGGAATCAGGACTAGGAAAACCGTGGATTTCGACGAATACTTGTTGAACAAGGAAATGCATCAGAAGACTCTTTGGGACTATCCAGTGGAAGTGGAGGCTGGAAATATAAAAACAGTCCCGTCTTGCCTAGTAAATCCTCAACAGAAAATTTTTTGGAAGAGACTTCACGGATGAGGGGATTCTTAGAAAAGGAACCTAACAGGATTTTAAGAAATAGTATACATTTTGTTTTTATTTTTTCCCCATTACCTTTCAGATCCCTTATACCTTCTTCCACCACCGCTCCCCTCCCTCCCAACGGGATTCTTGTTGAAGGCAGGTTTAGGGTTTGGATAATAAGTGTAGGATGAGGAACTTGATCAGATATCAAGAGTGGGAGGGGGGTGACTTCTCAGGATTCTTGGTAAAACTGGGCTGGGCGGGCCAGACAGGTCAAGGGCCAAGGTCGTGGCCTCCTTAAGAGGCTCAGGGAAGCCCGGCTCAAGTTTGACCAAGGAGTGGGTCTTGGTAGGTATGTACCCTTGAAGTGTGAACAAAATGGCATTTATGCGTATGGTGTTTCCCCCCAAAATCAGTGACCCCAGATGAATCAAGACAAAAACATCAGACAAATCCCAGTGGAGTACTGACCGCGTAGCTCAGTTGGTTAGAGCATCGACCCGAGTATGCTGAGGTTGTAGGTTCCATCCCCGGTCACGGCACATACAAGAATCTACCAGTGGATCCATCAGTAAGTGGATCAACAAATCGATGTTTCTCCCTCCTTCCCTCCCTCCCTCTCTAAAATCAGTAAGTTAAAAAAAAAAAAATCCCAGGGTAAGCACATTCCACAAAATACCTGAGCAGCGTGTCCCCACACTGTAAAGGTCATTACAAAGAAGGAAAGTCTGAGAAACCCTCGCCAAAGTGAAGCCCAAGGAGACAGGACAATGGAGCGTCCTCTCCTGGAAGGGCATGAAAAGGACATTAGGTTAAAAAAAAACCAAACACAACAACAAACCCAAGGAACTATAAAGAAAGCATGGACTGTAGCCGATAATAACAATGACATTGGTCCATTAATTGTACCAAGTATATCAGACTAACGTAGGATATAAACTATAGCGGAATCTGGGAAAAGTATAATGGGAACTCTCTGTATTAGCTAGTTTTTCTATAAATCTAAACTTACTCAAAAATTAAGGTGTTTTTGTTTGTTTGTTTGTTTGTTTGTTTAAACAATGCTCCTGGCTTGGTAAATTCTTAGAAATTTCCTGAAGGGAGTGTGTCCTGTTCCCCACCCCCACGCCTAGGTTTCCATAGTCAATAGAAGTTGAATGTGCCGTTATTAACAGGTGTAGGCCGGCTCTTTGCGGTCCTGAAGAGTCTCCATATTCTCCAAACAGCTCATCAAGCCTCATTCTTTGCCCTGAATGAGGGTCTAAATGTCTTTCCTGAATCCTGGGGAGGGAGGTATGCGTGCCTCGAAGTCCCCATTTCCCGTTCAGGGTGCTCTCGTCCCTGCCCCCCCTCCCCCTCCTGTATCTGTCTCTAAGGCCCACAGTCCCATAGGTTGCTTTTGCAATGGAAGAAATTATGGCCTCAGCCTCCAGCCCTGACTCGCCTCTGGCCTGCCCGGCCCAGTCTTACCTAAACCGTTCCCTCCACCCTTAATATCTGATCAACGTGGATATCTAATCAAATTTCTCGTCCTCCACCTTTTACGAAGTCCCTTGACCTGCCTTCAGCAAGAATCCTGTAAGGCCAGTTTAGTAAGAAAGCCCTGCCCAAGCTATCTCTTAGTAATTCTCAGTCCACCGACTGCCCACAACCCCCACCCCCGCCCTGTCAACTAACTTGGGCTCCAAAACCTCATTTCTCATTATATTCGGAGTTGAGCCTCCCCGTCACTGGCCTTCCCTCCAGTCAGTCTTGACCCTAAGGAGTTAGGAACGTGCCACCCCAAACTACCACTTTGGAGTATCGACTATTTTGAGTAAACAGCACCTGAAACACAGCAAATACAAGAAAAATACGGCCTTCCTTTTTTCTTAAAAGTAGGGGATTTAATTTCCCTATGAAAGGTATCCTTCTGCCTGGGCTGGGTTGCTCAGTTGGTTGGAGTGTCATCCCCGCACGCCAAGAATGTGTTCCTTGGTCGGGACACATTCGAGAATCAGCCAATGAATGCATGGGTACAGGAAACAGCCAGTCAGTGTTTCTCTCTCTCTCTCTCTCTCTCTCTCTCTCTCTCTCTCTCTCTTTCCCCCTCGCCTCTCTCCCCCTCGCCTCTCTCTAAAATCAATTTTTAAAATGTTTTTAAAAAGATATCCTTCCTACGCAGGAGGAAAGCCACATTCTTATCAAGGACTGGAAGTTAAGATGATGAAAAAGCTTGTGTGCTTTCCTCCTGTTGATCTGTCTTATGACAATCTAATTTTCAGGCCCGCCCCCCCCCCCCGAAAACCAAAAACCAAACCTAAGTACACCCCCTCTGCAAGACTTGAGTCAAGTCCTTTTTCTTTCTCGTTTCCAAACTATAAGAGAAAGTTTATTTAGAAAGTCACAGAGGTAGAAGTGTGCTGTAGAAGCCATGGGATCAGGATAGAAGTTAGAGGCAAAAGGGGCCCTTGGAGTTTGGGAAACAGGTAAAGGTAACACCTGGTGGGGAAGATCTAGGGGGGTGTCAGCGGGGGCGGAGTGGACAGGAGAGCCATCAGAATAAGTGAGAATAATTTCTCTCCCACAAGCCACATTGTCTTAATATAAAATTGTAAATCATATTGAGCCCAGTAGTAAAAGACACGAGCTTTTGAGAAAGACAGCTATGTCAACTTAGTCTAAGAGACAGTCACTCTAATACAGAGGCCGGCCAACGTTTTCTGCTAAGGGAGCCACAGAGGGAATATCTTAGGTTTTGGGGCCAGGGGGTCTCTGTCACAATTAGCCGACTCTGCATTTGTCACAAGGGGGCAGCCAGACGACATAGACACGAATCCAGGTGGCTGGTCTCCAATAAAACTTGGTTTATGAACGCTGAAATTTGAATTTCATGTAATGTTCATGAGTCAGGAAATGTTCATTCTTCTTTTGGGATTGTTTTCCCCCAATCACTTCAAAAGGCACAATTCTCAGCTGTATGAAAAAGACATCAGGACAATGGGCTACAGTATTTCGGCCGGTTCCGCCGCCTCAGGATAGGGGAAGAAATGGGCCAAGACTTAGAACAATTTAGGCTTATTACTCCTGGAAGTAAGGGAGACACACCCTGGGGAGCCTGGGGGCATCCCACCTCAAGGGCGTTGAATTTAGGCTTTGCTTGGGTTCTGGGGCGGGGGAGGGGTGGGGAGTGGTGCGGGGGCGGTGGTCTGAGCAAGTTGGGGAGCGAGGAGGGTGCTCTAGGCTGGATCCCCTACAAAGCAGGAGCAATTCTGCGATGGAACTTATTTGTGGACGCTACAGCAATTCAACGATGTTATAACGCGGCCCTGTTCCTCATGTAAATTCCACCTGGGTCAGGATTTTTTTTTTTTTTTTTTTTTTGTCTTTTAAAACTTCTCATCTTGCCCCAGCACTTCAGATTTCAGACCTCAGACAGCACGTTCAGTGCTGGGGACACAGTAAGCGATGTGTATTGCGTTAGGAGGTGTCAGACATCAGTAAACAAAAGAGGTACCCGGGACCCTGAGGTGCCCTTGAAAAGCACCTAATCTAGTCTGGAAAGAATCCTTCCCCCACTTTTTCTTCCCCCTTCTCCTTACTTGGAAGCAGTAAATTTAGGTAAGATGGTTGAATTCCTCCAACCCGCGAAATACGAATACCGCCCATTGCCCCCGGGGTGTAGGTAAGTGTTCCACAGATCCAAGGGCCTTAGAGGCAGGAATGCATAAAAGGATGTCAAAACACGGTTGGGGGATTTTACAAAAGAAACTGTTCTTATTGGTATGGATACTAGCTAGATAATGCTAAGGACTGGGTGGGGAGGGTGGCGAGTCCTGGGTGATCCTAATGAGACAATGAGTTCTAGTGATTTGCAAATGAAGACCTTTCCGTTCCGCGGGGAGAATCCTGGAGGAGGCAAAGTTCCTTCTCTCTTAGGCCCCGCCCCCCACCTCCGGCCGGCGAATCTCCTGTCCTGGGGCTTTGGGATTTGATTCCTTCTGTCCTGACCCCCCAAAATTAAACAGAACTTAACACTTGCTCATCGGAAATAGAAAAGAAAAACGAAAAACTGCCCTCTAAGGTGTAAAGATTTTAACTTGAGAATGTTAACCAGTACTTAGTAAATCAATTATACGTACGTACCACGGGAAAAAACCCAAAGTATTGGAAAATACCTTTAAGAAAGCTGTTAACTTGTAACTTTAAATGCACATGTTAAAGGACCGGAAGTGCAAACCGGAGACCCAGTGAAAGTGTGAGGAACGCACCATTTTACAATGAAGTGAATCATGGAAGGACTATTAAAATGGGTGTTTTGCTTTACATTTACTGAAACGCATCCTTGAATACGGCCTTTGCTTAATGTTCCTTCAGTTCAGTTATGGTAATAGTTTGTCATCCTGAAGAAAGATGCTTTTTGCTCCCTGCCGCGCCCAGGACTGGCTTTGGGGGGTGGGGCGCACAGGGGCCCGAGAAAGACAAGCCATTGCTGCCCTCCAAGCTAAGCATGTGAGACAAATAAAAACCTGACAAATAATTGAGAATCAACCAGTGAGCAAGACATTAGACAGACAATGCGAACGAAGCACAGGGTGTTTGCTGCCGAGAGGGGTACAGGATGTTATTGGAGGGAAAATGCCTGTCTGGAGGTCTCCAGTTTTATCCAACTTGCTCTCCAAAATATTCGTTTGTAGCATTATTAACGGAGGATCCTACATGTATAAAAATAGAAAATGTCCAACGGGAGGTTAATGAAGTGACGGTAGGAGCATGCTTGGTATGGCTATGCAACCATTTCCCCCCCTATTACTCTATATATTTTTAAAAATTCATCCAACCTTCCTGAGCAACTCCCATGAACCTGAGTTACCATAATAAGGCCTCAGATCTCAGAAATATGCATAAACTAAGTCAAACTGTGCACATTTTAAAAAGATATCGAAAACACATAGAGAAATTGGGTTTTAATAGTTACAGTCGTCAAAACACAATTTAGATGCTTTGTAGCAGACTCGTGGGTTTAAAGCCCAGAAGTATGTCCCCTGCGTAAATGTTTATATGAATAGAAAGAGACAGATGTAGAATAAATCACTGTGTATGAGTGCCTGGTTTTTTTGGACTTAAAAAACTTTTTTTTTTTTCAATTATAGCTGACACCGAGTGCTAGTTCGCATTGCTTTCAGGTGCACAGCACAGTGCTTACACAATCATATACTTTACAAAGTGTTCGCCCTGGTATTTCCAGTACCCACCTGGCACCGTACTTAGTTATAACAGTATTATTGACTATTTACTTTGCTGTACGGTTTTTTTGTTTTTTGTTTTTTGTTTTTGCCTATGACCCTTTTGCAGGGATGGCCAGCTCTGGCCCTACTCACATTTTGGTCTGGGGACAACGCTTTACCTAAGCAACTATCCCACATTATAAGACATTTATCAGTAGCCTTGGCCCCTGGCTAATGAATACAGGTATCTCCCTATTCCCCCACCAACCAAAAAACATCCCCCAATGTTGCCAAATATCCCCTGGGGAGAAAAAGAAATCACTCCCCATTGAAAACCATTGTTCTAGACTCTAAAACCAATGGCTTTCCTCGCTCGCCCCTTTCACCCAAGGAACGAGCAAAGACCTGGTACTCCACAGAGTAAGACATATTATATTTAACCATTAGTTCAATGCACGATTTGTTAACCTTCCTGGGGAGGCGGAGTCACTTCCTTGTGGGTAACTCCGTATTTTCCAATTGTTCACAATTTAATCTTTAAATGTTTCGATTTTATAAAGTTTAAAGACTATGTGAGGTTGTATCTGATTGACAGGAGCTCCAATCAAAGTTGGTGGGGTGGGTCTGGGCGGGGACAGGGAGGGGAGTGTTCTTGCCCCAGGTGGGGGTGGGGGACGGAATCGGTCTCCTGCCTATTTAAGAGCCCACCTGCCGGTCCCTAGGAATAGAAGACACGTGGCTGCAACTCTGGGCTCGGTAAGCATCACCTGCATCTTTTACTCCTTTTATAAGGCTTCCAGCTCTTGCTTTCTTTCCTTAACTTTGCCTTCTAGGTTTTGACGTCCCCCTGCAGGATCGCACCACTTCACCGCACCCTGTCTCCCTCCCGCCGGGAAGCCGCTCACCCACGGACCGCGTGTCTCCTGTCCTGCCCGGCCTCTTGGATACCGGAGGTATGAGGCTGGAGGTGGGATTGTGTATTTCGTGGGTGTCCTGGACTGAAAGCCTTTGTGTGTCCCCCCTACACCCTTGGTCCCACTACCCATAAAAGACATTTCCTGGAAACCTGAGTTTCAAGGGCCGGTAGGGCGAGCATATACAACAGACGCAAAGTGGAGCGTCTTAAGCCAAACCTGAGTGGCCAAACTGAAAGTAATTGTACTAAAATACTCAAAGCCTTCAGTTTTGGTGATTGGAGTGCATGTACTTTGTTTTCTACAGAAAAAACTCGAAGCCTACCACGATCATGGAGGTGGTAAGTAAACCTACAGTTGTTTTTTTGTCTTGGTAACTTTGCATCTCATTTTCCATGTTCTAGGACTTAGAGAGTTGATTTTTTTTTTTTTCAGCTTCCAGCACATTCGTCAGTCGGCCATGACGGTATCCGGTAACCCTCAACCTGTGGGACTCAAACTGTGGGGGCACTTTCTGTTCTGACAAGAAAGTGCCGCCATTTTTTGAGTTCTACCGATTGAGACAGTGCTTCCGCCGAGCCGGTTCCCTTCGCCAACCTCCGGGTCTGCTGACCGTCCTGGGTGCATTGCTTGGTCCAGGCTGCCCTGGGGTGCACGCCACGGGCTGGTACTGCAGTGTGGGGAAGGGCTGCGACATTTGAGCTTGACCAGGAGGCACCACCGTCAGAGGGACACGAGCCTTGCCTGGTCTGAGTGTCATGTTTCATCTGTGGTGAGGCCAAGCAATGCCTTTGGGGGGGCTGTTTTATGCTTGCTGATGGGGAGTCAGGAAGACAGTGATCTGCAAATGTGTCTCTTTTACTAAGATGTTAAGAGTTTATTTACTGCAGTTCGGTTCAGCCCCATGAGTGGATTGCCAGCTTTCACGGTGCTGCCCTATGTGGCTTAGGGTCACTGGCCTCCGGAGACAACGTCCTACAGCTCGGACCGTGATACTCAAAACGGGGGCACTTCCCGTGGTTCAGACTGGAAAGTGCTCCCTTTTTGTGTGTCCCGGTTTTGAGGAAAGCATCCAAGTTTGGGGGGGGAGGGGGTTTAAGGAGTTGAAAGTCACCATTCTGCCTCTAGACTACTCCAGCCTGCTCTATCCTAGATCCTCAGCCAGCCAGGTTTCCAGCCCTCCAGGCCGGTGGTCAGCCCTGCGATCCACTCCAGGTCTTCTATCCTGTTGGGACCAGCTCCGTTCTGAATGCAGTTCTACAACAGTTGCAACCGAGTTTTTACTTCCGTCCCTACCTCCCACAGACCCCTAAACGTGTAGAAAAATCCTCATGCTTGCAGCTCCAAAGCTAGATCTAGAGACCAGAATTCTGGTGATTTGAAATGCAATAAAGTTTTAAAACGGTTTAAAAAATTTGTGCTGTGCATTTGTAATTGGACCCCTTTACATTGTGGGCAGCGTGGCCACCTGAAGTTGTGCTGTGTCTTAGCAGTTAGTGGGGAGGGGAGGAGGGAATGGCAGGAAGGGGTTTTTCATTGCAGTACTGGGCCGATCCCTGGAATTGGTATCCCGTGTCCCATCTAGCTTTCCCTGTAGCTATCAACACTTCACTATAAAAGCTGAAAAATTTTTCAGCTTCCAAAGGCTGAGTGGTTTACATGGGAAAGGGTGAAAAGAGCAGTGGCTCTAAAAAAGGAGCATGGGTATTCCAGTTTCAACCATTAACTTATTCCAAGGAACTTGCCAGGAGTAGGCCTGTTGTAAAACCTACCAGAAGGTTATATTCAGAATTTCCTTGCCGTCGAGACAACGTGATGTTAGGCGGTTACAAAATGGAGCGCGTGAAATTCGTGATATCGCCAATAACCTTCCCTTTCCAGTGTACCAGTGTAAAAGAAAATCTCCCTTTTAGTAACATGGTGAACTCTGGAGAAAGAATGGGGATTAAAGTATTTAAGTAATTAAAAGTTCATGACTGGGTGGGCTTCAGAAAACCATGGCGGCTACTGGGACTTTTAAATCACGAACCCAAATAAAGTCAATTCAGGGAGCTCTCTTGCTAGTTGGTCCGGCCATTAACCAGCCAGAAAGGCTATCCCTCCACCTGAAAGGACCGAACTCTCAAATCCCAGAAAATGTGGGCCAGGTTTTGTTGGGAACCGAGGGATTAGGTAAGTGGGTCAGGTTTCTCAGCTTCTGAACGGGAGGCGGGCTGTTCAAGCAGCCTTTAAAATGGGTTTGGAGGCAAAGTACACTAAGGGTAAACGACTCCATTTCAACGCAGTTTGGGAACTTAAGAGCCTTTATTGATGTCCACAGGTCTGATCGGAATCTTACACTACTTCCTTTTCCAACCATTCCTAGGTTCCCAGGTCACTCATCTCTACAATCTCCCCGATTCCTAGGAAACGGGTCTTTTCAGTGAGGATTTCAGCATGGCGCTGTTGGGATGTGTTCCAATAATCATTGCGTTAGTCTGAAGTTCCCAAGCGAATGTGTCTCTGATTTTATGTTTCTGCCCAAAGCCTAGCATAGGTTCCTGGCCAGCCTGTAGCTGCCTAACTGGCAGGTGTCCAGCTGTGGTCCATGGGCCAAGAGTTTGGGGACAGGATCGCAGTGCAAAACCTGCAAGGGGCTGATGGATGCACTGCAAGCATTCCCGGTGCACCAGCCTTCCAAGGCCTCTGGTGTCTCTATTGCACCGCTAACCTTTGAGAACAGGGTTTCTCAACCTCGGCATAATTACATTTTCAGTTAAATACTTTGGGGCCTGTCTTGTGTGTTGTAGGACATTTAGCAGGATCTCTGGCTTCTACTCACTAGAGGCCAGTGGCAGCTCCCCAATGGCCCCAATGTCTCCTGATGTTTCCAAGTGTCCCCTGGTGTCGGGGGTGGGGCAAATTCACCCCTGGTTGGGAGGCTGTGCTCCCTGGGGCCCAGCCCTCATTATGGCATTGACATTCTCCAAACTAGAGCTCCGAGCTCCGTCACATGTGGATGACATAGACCCCAAGTGGTAGGGACTTATTATGCCTATGAATTTGTCTCCCGAGGATATACAGAGCTGGATCATTTTGTTGGTGAGCGGGTCCTGAGATGACCTTCCTCTGTCCCGTCTTCAAGAGCAGCAGCCGCCGCAGACAGAAGTGGTCAGCAGCCGATGTCCAGGTAAGGTTTTGTCCCACGGAGCGCTGCCAGTTGTCTGTGTGTCATTTTATTCAGGTCCATCCCAAATAACCTGAGGGCACAGAACAGGGAATATTATCCCAGGCCACGACATTCAAATGATACATCAAATCTACCGTGCATCTTGCCGGGTTGGAATAATTGCATTTTCCAGGACTTCATTTGAAACTAAATCCTCCTGGGCAAGAGGTTTACTCTAAGCTACACACCTTTTATTTTTTTAAAGATTTTATTTATTTTATTTTTAGACAGAGGGGAAGGGAGGGAGAAAGAGAAGGAGAGAAACATCAATGTGTGGTTGCCTCTCCCATGCCCCCTACTGGGGACCTGGCCTGCAACCCAGGCATGTGCCCTGATTGGGGAATCGAACTGGCGACCCTTTGGTTGGCAGGCCAACGCTCAATCCACTGAGCTACGCCAGCCAGGGCTAAGCTACACACCATTTTAAGTCCCTCACCGGTGTTACCTCATTTAATTTGTGACCAACTATTCTCCTCATTTTATAGTCAGGGATATGGAGGTGCTAAGAGGTTGAATCATTTGCAAAAATATCCACGAAACTGGAAAGTGATGGAGTTTGAGGTCAGGCAGAATCATTTCAGATTCTCACTGCGCCGCCAGGCCTCACCTAACAGATGACGAAATAGCTACTCAGTAAATTCTCCAAGGCCACAGGGCCACGAGATGGTAGCGGTATCGCCCAAGGAGCAAAGTAGGGCCTCCTCGGCTCTCCACACCCAGTGCACACATGAGTGGACAAATGAAAGAGTTCCACACTTTCTAGATCACTTGTCTATCCATAGGCAAGCCAACTTGGGCCTGGGGGCGGGGAGGCTCAATTATTGACCTCTGCTCCCAGCTCCGAGGCCCGTGTCGCGCCTTCTCCAGAGCTGGGGACCCTCTCTCACCAGAGCACCCGGAGTTTGCAGCCAGGGTGGCCCAGCCGCTTGCACAGCAGTCTGACGCCTGTGTTCCCCAGGGCGTTGTTGGTCAGATAAAGCTCCATCAGCGTCTGGTTGACCCCCAGGGTGGCAGAGAGATCCTCACAAGCTTTGGCTGTGAGGCCGCAGCTGTCCAGCCTGTTGAAGATAAAGCGTAGTTAAGACAACATTAAAACCTAGTTTTGGAAATTCCTATCTTCATAGGGAACCAGGATGTAGGTTTTGGTTTTTTTCATACTGATTTGAGAGAGAGAGAGACAGACAGACAGACAGAAACATCGATTTGTTGTTCTGCTTATTGGTACAGTCACTGGTTGAGCGTTGTAGGTGCTCTGACTGGGGATCGAACCTGCAACCTTGGTATATTGGGAAGATGCTCTAACCAGCTGAGCTGCCTGGCCTTGCTTAAATGACTTTTATTTTAAATTTTTTTTAAATTTATTTTTAAAAAAGATTTTATTTCTTTATTTCTAGAGAGATGGGAAGGGAGGGAGAAAGAGAGGGAAACATCCATTGGCTGCCTCTCACATGCCCCCAACTGGGGACCTGACCGGCAACCCAGGCATGTGCCCTGGCTAGGAATCGAACCCGGGACCTTTCAGTTTGCAGGTCAGTGCTTAATCCACTGAGCCACACCAGTCAGGGCTAAAATGCCTTTTAAATGTATGCCATCACCATCTTAACCTGGACTACTTCGGTTCTACTCTGTTTTCTTATAAACTAGTCTCCTAAAAACTACACCCTGCCTGGTCAGGTCGCTCAGTTTGTTAGAGCATCGTCCCCCTACACCAAGACTGTGGGTTTGAGCCCAGTCAGGGCACATGCGAGAATTAACCAAGACACGCGTCAATAAGGGAAACAACGAGTCAATCTCTCTCTCTCTTTCTCAAATCGATCAACGCATTAATGTTTTCAAAGAAAAGAAAAAGCAAGGACAAACAAACGCCTTCCAGTCCTGACTCCCGGCCACTCACCACAGTTTCTGGAGTCTACAGGTGGGGTGTCGCAGCCCCTCGCACAGCAGCCACATGCCGTGGTCTCCCAGGTCGTTGAAGCTCAGGTCCAGTTCCCGGAGGTGGCGGTTCCGCTGGAGCACAGCAGACAGACCCTCGCAGGCGGCAGAGCTGAGGCGACAAATGCCTAACCTGGAAAGACATGGTGCGTAGAGCAGAGCTGACACCTCCGGGGACACTTGCTGGACAAGGTTATGTGTGGGGTGCTGTGCTCAGTCCAGAGAAACTCCGTATCTCCCCTTGAGGGAGAAAACAAGGGTGAGGAGGAAAGGGACTGGCCACTAGGAAGAGGTAAGGGAGGGAGAAATAAAGAAAGGAGCGCCCTTGCTGGGTGGTCCTGTTGGTTGGAGTCTTGTCTCATCATGTATCAAAATATTACAGGTTCGATCCCTGGTCAGGACACACACCTAGGTTGCTGGTTCAATCCCTGGTCTAGAGGCAACCAATTGATATTTCTCTCTCTTTCCCAATCTCTCTCTCCTTCCCTCCCTCCCTCCCTTCCTCTCCCTCTCCTTCTCCCTTCCTCTCTCTTTCTAAAAACAATGAAAAAAACAAAAGATTTTAACCTGTTTAAAAAAAAAAAATCTTCCTAACCGTAAGGCATAAAACAAACGATAGCAATTACGACAGCAAAAACTTGGAATAAAAACAGACAAAGAGGAAGAATGGAGGGACACACGACAGAAGAAAACGGCTTACACTATAGTTGGCATTCCAGACCAGCAAGGAAAGTATGAATTCTTTATTAAATAGGGTAGCCACATTGGAGAAAAGAAGAAATTGGACCCTGCCTAACGACAGGTATAAAGAAGAAACTGAGTATGTCTTGGACACTGCATTGGTAAAGGGTTTCTCAGACATGTCACAAAAATATACATCGTAGAACTGCACGTGGGGTTGACCTCAAAACAGAAACGTTTTTGTTGGACGAAAGAAACCACAGACAAGTTGCCAGACTGACGACCTATGGAGAAGATATTTCCAAAGTGTGCGGTAAGTGACGCATTAACATTTAAAATATCGAAGAAGCTGCAGATCTGAAAATCAATACAACTATAAAACACAGGCTAGAGACATAAAACACATGGTAAAGACATAAATCACATGCATAAGGTATACATTCTACGTATAAGCAATTTATGAAATGAGGAAACCAGAAAAGCTATTAAGCACAAAAAGAGATACTCAACTTCACTATGAGCAAAACACAGTGTAAGGATATCTCCCACCTGCTAGAATTTTAAATATAGAAAGCTGAATAACCATAAAGATGGTGGGGTTAAGAGGGGAAGTGGGAGCTCTCCTACATTTTATCTTTTGAGAGCAATTTGGACTGCTTTTTTAAAAAAATTTTTGTTATTTTCAGAGAGAGGGGAAGGGACGGAGAAAGAGGGAGAGGACCATTAACATGTGGTTGCCTCGCGCGCGCCCCCTACTGGGAACCTGGCCAGGAACCCAAGCACGTGCTCTGACTGGGAATCAAACCACGACCCTTTGTTTCACAGGCCCGTGCTCAATCCACTGAGCCACACCAGCCCTGGTTGGAATTCTTTTTAAGATGTCCAGTGTGCAAATTCAGTCTGATCTTGCTATTCTACCCCTAGGTGAAATCTTATAAAGGTTGAGAAATACGTTTACAAGAATATACATTGCACCCTGGCTGGGTAGCTCAGCTGGTTAGAGCGTCATCTGGATATGCTAAGGTTGTGGGTTTGATCCCCGGTCATAATACATGCAAGTAGCAACCAGTGAATGCGTAAATAAATGGAACAAATCGATGCTTTTCTCTCTCTCTCTCTCTCTCTCTCTCTCTCTCTCTCTGTCTGTCTCTTTGTCTCACTCTCCTCCCTCCTTCCCTCCCTCCCCCACCAAATCAATAAATTTTTTAAAAATTAAAAAAAAGAATATACATTGCAACACTGTACATAACAGCAGAAAGAAGCAACCGAAATGCCTAAGTAGGGAGATAGATCAATAATATCTGGTAAATTAATTGCAAATGATGGCATATAGGTCAGTTTCAAGGAATGAATTAGATATGCTTATACTGACATGAACAGATTGTACAGACCTTAAATGTATAAAGTGGGGGAAAAAAGAGGTTGATGAGATGTATCATTTATGTAAAATCAAGACATGAATGTCTATGGATGAGATTTGGGAAGGACAATGAAGGGGATATAAATAAAACAGAGGCATGTGGGATCCACAGTAATATTAGGGTGCTGATTAAGAATTATGAATATCCTATGTGCATCTGCAGTCCAAAAAAAACAAATGTTTAAGGGTACAGTAGAGGGAAGAGTGTGAAGAAATGGGGCACAGATTGATCCCAATTGTCTAAACATAAAAGAGCCACAGAAGCCACAATACAGCTCACTGTCTCAAGAGAAAAAAAAATTACAGAGTGATTAACATCAGATAACTAAGGATGCTATTGTAAGAAAGAAAAAAAAAATAGGCTCTCCTTTGGGACTACAAAAAAAACAAACAAACCGGAATTTCCTGAAAATAAACAGCCTCGCTGCACTGTCTCTCTCTTTTTAAAAAAATAGGTCTTTCTTTTTTTAAAACACTATAATTGTTTTAATGTATTGATTTGATAGAGACCAAGGCGGGGCGGGGAGAGATTGATTTGTTGTTCCACTTATTTATGCATTCAGTGGTTGATTTTTGTATATGCCCTGACCTGAGATTGAACCCACAATCTTGGTGTAGGGGGACGACGCTCTAACCAAAGGAGCTACCCAGCCAGGGTGCGGCATCTTCTTTTTGTTCCTTTGGGTATTCATCTGTTTACTCACTTAAAGACACATGTATTTTTAAGCACTTCTGAGCCAGATCTTACAACAGCCACTGCACTTTGGGACTACAACACTCATGCATGCAATGACAAATTTTGGTAAAGGACGCTGAGGCAAAACGTAAGGTCAAATAGCGTCGTAAAACTAGGAACCCAGACCTTATGAAGGGGCTAAGAAAAGCATCCATGGGAAAGAAGCATTTATTTTCAGTCCCAACAGATAAAACAGATGTTATCGGGGTAAAACTGAGGAGTGCAGAGCAGAAAGGAATCCCAGGGAGACAGGGCTGCTGATGCAAAGGCCCCGCGGCAGCAAAATCTCTGAAAGGAGGAAGAGAGGCAGCTGGAGGTTAGGAGAAGAGGGGTGGGAGCTCGGCCCCATGAGCCCAGGTAGAAGGGTGAGGATTGTGAGTTTGGACTCTTGTGATGGCGAGCAAAGCGGGGACTCACCGGAGGGTCTGGAGTTTGCACTGGGGGTGCCTGAGGCCCTCACATAGCAGCAGCACCCCGGGGTCCCCCAGGTCGTTCAGGCTCAGGTCCAGCTCCGTCAGGCTCTGGCTTGCACTGAGGGTGGAGGCCAGTTCGCCACAGGCTGCAGCAGTGATGTGACAAATCTTTAACCTATTCAACATATATTTTACCAAAATGGGCAAAGGCCTGGAAGAGACATCTCTCCAGAGAAGATACACAAATAACCACAGATCATGGAAAGAAGCTAAACATCCCTAATCATTAGGAAAATGCAAATCAAAACCACAATGAGATACCACCTCATATCCATTAGAACGGTCTTTTGTTTTTCTTAAGACAAAAAAAAAAAAAAAATCAAAACACACAGCCCAGAACTTCTGGTGAGGATGTGGAGAAAATGGAATCTTCCAGCACCGTTGATAGGAATATGAAATGGTGCAGCTACTGTGGGAAACAATATGGCGGTTCCTCTAAAACGTAAAAATACCCGTATGAGCCCTGGCTGGTGTGGCTCCGTGGACTGGGTGCCAGGCTGTGAACCGAAGGGTCGCTGGTTCGATTCCAGGGCTAGGGCACATGCCTGGGTTGGGGACCGGGTGCCCAGTGGGTGGCACACGAGAGGCAACCACACACTGATGTTTCCCTCTCTCTCTCTCTCTCTCCCTTCTCCCTCTAAAAGTAAATAAATAAAATCTTTAAAAAACATAAAAATAACCATATAATAATCAATCCCACTTCCGGTTACATACCCACAAGGATTGAAAGCTGGGGCTCAAAGAGATCTTTGCAGACCCACGTTCACAGCAGCGTTATTCAAAAGAGCCAAAAGGTGGAAGCGACCCGAGGGTCCATCGATGAGTGAATGAACAGATGAACAAAATGTAATATATACGTACAATGAATGTATAACATACAATTCACCGTTCCAACCAGTTTCGAGTGTTCAGTGGTATTAGGTACACTCGCGTGGTTGTGGAAGAGTCATCACGTCCATGTCCAGAGCTTTTCATCACCCCTCGCAGAAACTCTGTCCCCATGAAACAACAAATCCCCATCCCCTCCTGTCTGGGCCCCTGGCAACCACTGTTATTCCTTTCTCCGTGGATTTGAATATTCTAGGCACTCCATAGAAGTGGAATCATATCATCGTTTTTTCAATTACTGATTTTTGGAGAGAGAGGAAGGGAGAGTATGAGCGAGAAACATCGATTTGTTGTTCCATTTGTTTATGCAGTCATTGATTGATTCCTGTATGTGTCCTGTCCAGGGATCGAACCCACAACCTTGGCCTACTGGGGTGATGGTCTGATCAACCGAGCTACCCAGCCAAGGTGTGTAATCTCGGTTTGATTGACATTTCATTTAGCATAATGTCTTCCAGGTTCATCCACCTTGTAACATGTATTAAAATTCCGTTCCTTTTTTCAGGCTGAAGAATATTCCGTTGTAGGTATACACCGTATTTTGTTTATTTATTCACCCGTGATGGACATTTGAGCTGTTTCGCCTCTTGGGCACTGCAAATAATACTGCTATGAACATGGACAAAAAGTGAATGCATTTTCATACCATCATTCAGCATGAGGACATTTGCCTCTTAAGGTGGCCCCACGAGCCCTGGCTGGGTAGCTCAGTTGGTTAGCGTGTCGCCCAGATATGCCAAGGTTATAGGTTCGATTCCTGGTCAGGGCACGTGCAAAAGCCAACCAATGAATGAATAAATAAGTAGAACAACAAAATGATGTTTCTCTCTCAAATCAATACAATAAAAAAATAAAATGCAAAACTTAAAAGAAAGATGGCCGCACAAAGCGCTCACCACAAGGTCCGCAGCCTGCAGACCGGGTGCCTCAAGCCTTGACACAGCAGCCTCAGGCCTGAGTCCCCCAGCGCGTTTCCGGTCAGGTCCAGCTCCACCAGGTGTCGGTTGGTGCCCAGCACGGAAGCCATCTCCTGGCACGCCCCAGCCTCTAGCTGACACTTCCTCAACCTCGGGAAGAAAGAAACGTTGGCCAGGGCACCATCTTGTTTTCCTGCTTTTTCCCCCCGCTAACTCTGTGACCTCGAGCAAGTTTTCCACAAGGCTCAGCTTTGGGTTTCGTGTGATGCTGAGGCTCGGGTTCATTGACTCTAAAACAAGAGTAGCAAGAGTGCTGAACTCTCCCTGGCTTGGTAGCTCCTGTTAGAGCATTGTCCTGATATGTGAAGGTTGGCGGTTCGATCCCCCATCAGGGCACATACAAGAATCTACCACTGAGTGCATAAGTAAGTGGAACAGCAAATCGATCGAACTCTCTCTCCCCCGCCCCTCTAATTCTATCTCCAAAATCAATTACAAAAAATAGCGTGGACCTCATAGGGCTGTTTGAGGATTACTAACAGTGGAGGAAGTGGGGCTGGGCATGGTACAGACAGTGCTCAGTGAACATGAGCTAATGTTTATCAAAAGCATCATGGTTGTCCTGGCTGGTGTGGCTCAGTGGATTGAGTGCTGGCCTGCAAACCGAAGGATTGCTGGTTCGATTCCCGGTCTAGGGCACATGCCTGGGTTGCAGGCCAGCTCCCCAGCAAGGGATACATGAGAGGCAACTGCACATTGATGTTTCTCTTCCTCTCTTTCTCCCTCCCTTCCCCTCTCTAAAAAGAAATCAATAAAATCTTTAAAAAAAAAATCATAGCAGAGGGGGCACCTAACTCAGCAAACGGGTTGCAGTTAGGATAGGCTCTCTGTAGACTTTGACCTAGTTCTTCAAGGCTAAGTAGGAGTTCAACAGAGGAACGGAATGGCAGTGGCTGTGAGGTAATAGAAAATAAACCGTCTCCGCCTGGGTTCCTGACACAGAGCTCCTAAATCTGTAATTCTCTGAGTGATAAGATACTACAAGCATCTTTTGTTTTAATATGTGGTCTTTGACCCTGATTCTTGACAGAATTCCTAAAATCCCTCGGAATCTTCCAGGTGATAGCAGTGTCTTTTGTTCTAATGAGGTGACTTGGCGGGTGAGCTCCTGGGTAGGGGGCTGGTCACCCTATCCGGGGTGTGACCAAGCTGTGATTAGAAGCTTGGAATTCCATTCCCATCCTCCAGGGAGGGAAGGCGGGTTGGAAATGGAGTTAATACTCGATCATGTCTACATGATGAAGCCTCCATAAAGTCCTACTAGCATGGGGCTCAGAGAACTTCTAGGCTGGTGACACATCCACACCAGGAGGGCAATGTCCCCCAACTCCACAGGGACAGAAATTCTTGCACTTGGGATCCTCCCAGACCTGGTCCTATGTATCTGCTCATCTGTATCCTTCATACATATCCTTTAATAAACCGATAGCTGTAAGCCCTGGCTGGTGTGGCTCAGTGGATGAGTGCTGGCCTGTGAGCCAAAGGGTCGCTGGTTCAATTCCCAGTCCAGGCACATTCCTATGTTGAGGGCCAGGTCCCTGGTGGGGGCCACGCAAGAGGCAACCACACATTGATATTTCTCTCCCTCTTTTTCTCCCTCTCTTCCCTTCTCTCTAAAAAGAAATATGTAAAATCTTAAAAAAAATAAAATAAACTGACAGATGTAAATGTTTCTCTGAGGTCTGTGAGCCACTCTAGCAAATTAATTGAACACAAGGAGGGGGTCATGGCAACCTCCAATTTATAGTCACTTGCCCAGAAGCACAGGAGACAACCTGGACTTTCAATTGGCATCTGAAGTGAGGGCAGTCTTACAGGCCTGGACTCTTAACTTGCAGGATCTGACGCTGTGTCCAGCTAGACAGCGTCAGACTTGAGTTAAATTGTAGGGCACCCAGCTGGCATCCCAGAGAATTGCTTGGTAGTGGTGGGGACAGGAGAAGGGGGTGTGAGAAACCTCTATGTATTTGGTCACTGTAAGTATCAAAAGTAAAAGGTTCTGTATGAGAATAAAGAAGACATACAGGTGGGAAGCTGGGAGGCTTCTCTAGCACAGTGGCATTTCAGGAAAAAGGAACAGTACAGGGCTGTCCTACCTGTGACCCAGGATGGCTATGAATGCGGCCCAACACAAAATCATAAATTTACTTAAAACATACGAGATTTTTTTGTGATTACGTGTCGCAATGTATTTAATGTGTGGCCCAAGACAACTCTCCTTCTTCCAGTGTGGCCCAGAGATGCCAAAAGGCTGGACACCCCTGGAAGGGTCTTGGCGCAGGGAGCTCTGGGGTTTTGACTACCTAGGATGGGCGTGGGTTCTGGGCAGTCAAGTGGCCCCAGGGAACCCTCACCATGTGGCAATGGTGGGAGGCAGAGGAAACCAGAAAGAGGTTTCCAGGGCATGGGTCTAGGTTCACGGGTCAAAGGGCAGCCCTAATTTCAAGCTAGAGACTTGGGGATCATCAGCATTTGGGGAGATATTTCAAGCCTGGGAAACCGTGCCAACGAAGAGCTTGTCCCGGGGATGCGGACTCACTGGATCATCTGCAGCCTGCATTTGGGATGCCGGAGCCCCTCGCACAGCAGCTTCACGCCCGGCAGCCCGAGGCCGTTGCCGCTGAGGTCTAACCTCATCAGATTCTTATTGGCAATCAGAGCTGCTGTGAGGTCCTGGCAGACAGAGCTGGAAACCCGGCACCTCTTCAGCCTAGGGTGGAACGGAGAGAAGAGCCAGGTCATTTCCTCTGTGGTCCTTCTGCGGGCTCTGCCCCATATCCTTTCCCTCCCTCCTTTGTTTAGGTCTATCCTTCCTTTTTTTCTAAAACCAAAGACAGGAGATTAGCGATTATCAAGAGGCTGGGGGTGGGGGGAATGGGTGTGGGGTTACTTCCTGGTCCCATGAAAACGTTCTGCAGTTAGATCAGAGTGATGTTTCGTCCAATTTTGGGCGATATACTCAAAGAAAGAAGAATTGCTGAGTTGTCTGGCATGTGAATTATAGCTCAACAAAAAACATAAAAGCAACAAGAATAGAATAAAATGCGTTTGGTGCTTTGCAGTCAAGGAAATCCTTTCACAGAGGCTGCCCTTCAGAGGGGGATCCAGGACCCCTCGCATCTGCTCTGTTCGCTTTTTTCTTTCTCTATCACTATGCAAAGAAGAAGGTACCGCGTCCAGAGAAGGTCTCAAGGTGCTCGCCGGGCCACATTTGTTGGTTGGCAGGGCCACGGTGCCTTAAAAGCATAACGTGAAATTTGCCATATTGAAGCGTGCAGTTCAGTGGCGTTAAACACATTCACGTTGCTGTGCAACCATCTCCACCATCCACCTCCAGAACTTCTTCATTGTCCCAAATAATAACTCTCCATGCTCCATGTCTTTCAGCCCCTGACAATCACCATTCTGCCTTCTATCCCTATGGATTTGTCTCTTCTTGGACATTTTTTTTAATTTAAGATTTTATTTATTTTATTTTTAGACAGAGGGGAAGAGAGGGAGAAAGAGAGGGAGCAAAATATTAATGTGTGGTTGCCTCTTGTGCGCCCCCTACTGGGGACCTGGTCCGCAACCCAGGCATGTGCCCTGACTGGGGAATTGAACCGGCGACCCTTTGGTTTGCAGGCCAGTGACGCTCAATCCATTGAGTTACACCAGCCAGGCCTGGGTTCTCTATTCTGTTTCATTGGTCTATATATCTGTTTTCTTTTATGCCAGTACCATGCTGTTTTAATTACTGTAGCTTTGTAATACGGTTTGAAATCAGGAGGTTTGGTTAGAGATAGGAGGCCTGGAAAGGCAGAAATAAAAATAAGAAAAGTAAAAAATAATGGTGGCTGAACTCACATTGATCCTCATTTGTCATTGGCTAAACTGTGTCCCTTACAAAGTTAATAGGTTGAAGTCTTTTTATTATTATTGTTATTTTAAAGATTTTACTTATTTATTTTTAGAGAGAGGGGTGGGGAGGGAGAAAGAGAGGGAGAGAAACATCAATGTGTGGTTGCCTCTCGTGCACCCCCACTGGGACCTGGCCCACAACCCAGGCATGTGCCCTGACTGGGAATCAAACCAGTGACCCTTTGCTTTGTAGTCTGGTGCTCAATCCACTGAGCCACACCAGCCAGGGCCATAGGCTGAAGTCTTAATCCCCATACCTCAAACTATAACTGACTTTGAGGATAAGGGTCTTTAAAGAGGTGATTCCGTTAAAATGACGTCATTAGGATGAGACCTAGTCCGGTATGACTGATATCCTAAGAAGAGGAGATTTGGACACAGACACATACAGAGGGAAGGCCCTGTGAGAAGACAGGGATAGATGGCCCCCTATAAGCCAAGAAGAGAATCATCAGGAGAAACTGACCCTGTCAAGACCTTGATCTTGGACTTCCAGCCTCAAGAATTGTGAGAGCCCTGGCTCGTGTGGCTCAGTGGATTGAGCGATGGCCTGCAAACCAAGGGGTTGCCGGTTCAATTCCCAGTCAGGGCACACGCCCAGGTTGCGGGCCAGGTCCCTGGTGGGGGACATGTGACAGGAAACCGATCAATGTTTCTCTTGCACATTAATGTTTCTCTCCTTCTCTTTCTCCCTCCCTTCCCCTCTCTAAAAAAAGAAGAAGAATTGTGAGAATACATTTCTGTTGTTTAAGTTACCCAGCCACCCAGACTCTAGCACTTTGTTATGGCAGCAAGAGCAAAGTAACACACCATCAAGTGTTCTGTCTAGAATTTTTATTGATTGATAGATTGATTTTCTTGTTTTTTTAGAGAGTAAGAGAGAGATAAATATTGCATTGTTATCCCACTTATTCACGCATTCATTGGTTGATTCTTGTATATGCCCTGATCAGGGACTGAACCCGCAACCTTGGCATAGTGGGACGATGCTCAAACCAACTGAGCTACCTGACCAGGGCATCCCGTGTTCTTTCTGGCTGAGCCCCATGAGAGGGTGTGGTGAGGCCCTCCAAAGCTCCCAGAACAGCTTAGACTCACCTTAGGTTCTGAAGTTTGCAGTTGGGGTGTCTGAGGCCTTGACACAGCAGCTTCATGCCCTTACTCCCCAGGGCATTGTGGGACAAAGCCAGCTCTATCAGATTCGGGTTGGTGCTCAGAGCAGTGGCCAGCTGTTCACTGTAGGCATCTGGCAAAACGTTCCTCTCGGGCCTGCGTGAAGGAACCACAGGTCAAGTCCAGTTTTCCCAGTGGCTTTACAATGATTATGTTTATCATTGATTATCACGTCACGATTTATAAAGCATTCTGTCATTTTCATTTTAATTTATCTCGCAAACAACCCTGTATTTCCTGCCCAAGATCACAAGGCTGGTAAGTAGTAGAGACTAGACTTAAATTCTTCGACTAGGGATGGGCAGATGGATTTCATTTTAAAGATAATTTTTTTTATATTGAGGTAACATTGGTTAATAATATTACACAAGGGGCGGGTGTTCAACATTATAATTCGATATCTGCATATTCTCTTGCACCACCACCGAAAGTCTGGTGTCCGTCTGTCACCATAAACTTGGGGCCTTTAATGCATTTCACCCGCCTCCCCGCCCCCTTCTGCCCTGGTGGCCACCACACTGTTGTCTGTGTGTATGAGTTTGTTTTTGTTTTGTTCGTTCATTTGTTACCTTTTTCTTTTTTTAGGTTTTTTAAATTTTATTTTTAGACACAGGGGAAGGGAGAAAGAAAGGGAGAGAAACATCAATGTGTGGTTGCCTCTCACTCGCCCCCTACTGGGGACCTGGTCCCCAACCCAGGCATGTGCCCCGACTGAGAAATTGAACGGGCGACACTTTGGTTGTTACCTTTTTCTTTTATATTCTACATGAGTGAAGTCATATGGTTTTTGTGCTTTTCTATCTGACTTACTTCCTTAGCAAAATACCATACCCTCAAGATCTATTCATGTTGTCACCAATGGCAATATATCATCTATTTTATGGTAGTATTTTGGTATTTGGTATTTGGTAGTATTTATGGTAGTATTCCATTGTATATATACACCACCCTTCTTTAAAAAAATTTTTTTTTGTTTATTGATTTTTAGAGAGAGAGAGAGAAACAAGGGGGGAGAGAGAGACAGACAGACAGACATTGATTTGTTGTTCCACTTATTTACGCATTCATTGGTTGATTCTTTTATGTGCCCTGACCAGGGATCGAACCTGAATCTGCAACCTTGGCATATTGGGATGACGCTCAAACCAACTAAGCTACCCGCCCAGGGCTACACCACCTCTTCTTTATCCATTCATTTACTGATGGACAAGTGCGTGAATAATATATATTTTTTAAGATTTTATTTATTATTTTTATAGAGAGAGGAAGGGAGGGAGGGAGGGAGGGAGAGAAACATCAACTGGCTGCCTCTCACATGCCCCCAACTGGGACCAAACCTGCAACCGAGGCATGTGCCCTGGCCAGCAACAGAATTGGTGACCTCTCGCTTCGCAGGACA
The DNA here is from genome assembly GCA_004026545.1 of Mormoops blainvillei. Taxonomy (NCBI): domain Eukaryota; kingdom Metazoa; phylum Chordata; class Mammalia; order Chiroptera; family Mormoopidae; genus Mormoops; species Mormoops blainvillei. The sequence goes on from PVJD01007830.1 coordinate 78,658, forward strand.
ACGCCCAACCAACTGGGCCACACCAGTGAGGGCTGGGTAATATTTATTGATTAAATACATTCTCTTTGATGTGGGCCCCAACTAGTCCAAATGAATATTGTTTAAGAGGAGGGAAGCAACTTGGACATTATTGACATCTGGTAGCCAGGTCATGCTTTGCTGTGTGGCTGTCCTGTACGTAGGAGGACGTTTTTGCACCATCCCTGCCCTACACCCAATGGATGTAAGAAGCACCTTTCCCATTTGCCCAAGTTACGACAGCCAAGCATTTTTCCAAATACTGACAAGTATGTCCTCGGTTCCGGCCGAAGAGCTTAGTTGTGGCATCAACCCGATATACCAAGGGCATGGGTTTGATCCTCCGTCAGGGCACATCCAGGGAACAACAAATCGATGTTTCTCTCGCCCTTCCTCTCTCTCTCAAGGAAAAAAGAAAATGCATATTCTCGTGTGGGGTCAAAAATCACCCCCAGCTGAGAACAGGAACTTGGTGAGGAGCTTGAGCCGGGACAGCAAGCCCCAGTGAGAACTTACGCTGGTGCCAGTGGTGTCTGGGGCCCGGAAGTCCTTTCCACCCCGTCCTCCTCCGCGCCGGTGCTGTAGGCGGCCCCGTGGAGGTGCAGCACCAGGACACTCCTGCAGTTCTTTGCGCAGAAGGAGCAGACCATGTGCTCCATCTTGGTGGCGATGTTGCCCACCACCACCACTTGGAAGTGGCCCAGGGCCTGTTGGATGAAGCCTTCTTCTTGGATCTCGTATAGGCAGCTGAGGAACTCCAGGGAGCCCTGCT
>PVJD01007831.1:0-79344 GCA_004026545.1 Mormoops blainvillei
AATAGGTAGTTACAGAATAGTCATGGGGATGTAAAGTACAGCATAGGGAATGTAATAGCCAAAGAACACATATACATCATCCATGGGCAATGACAATGGTGTGGGGGTTGCCTGAGGGAGCGGGAGGCAGGGCTGGGTGGAATGGGGCAAAGGGGGGAAATTGTGACAACTGGAACAGCATAAACAATAAAATATAATTTGAATTAAAAGATAAAAATGATGATATATGTAAAAAAAATGACAATGCCAGTACATGTAGTCTAAGAGGATACTGAGCCAAAGTTGTCCACCACTCATTGTGGAGAAAGAAATATTCATCTCCTGTGTTTATTCTTTCATTTGTCAAATAATAGTTCAATGCCTACTGGTACAAGGCAAGGTCTGTTCCATGCTTTTGACAGCACTGGACAAAGATTCCAGGTCAATAGAACTATCATGTTGGCGGGGAAATTCAGAGAATAGTAAATATACAAGTAAATTATATAGGATGTCAGAAGGCAGAAGAGGCTAGAGAAAATAAAAGTAACATGAAGCAAGATGAAGGGGATAATGGATAATTTATTATATTGAATAGGAGTCAAGCTAGGCCTAACTGAAATTTAGTTCATTAACTGAGATTTGAAGAAGATAAGCGAAGTGGCTAAGGGAACAATGAAGGGAGGAGAAACTGTTAGAGCAAGGAGCCCAGAAGGAGAATGTGCCTGAATGCCGAGGAGCAGCCCGGAGGCCAGGGTTGCTGGGGTGCGCACAGCAGAAAGCAAGGTCAGGAAATTAACAGATGGATCATAGAAGGCATTTTATGCCATTGTAGGAGCTTCGCTTTACTGGGAAGGCACTGTCAGCTTCTGCTCTGGATCTGGGTCTTGGTCAGGACCTACATTTAGATCTAATCTATTGGATTGGACAAAAAGTCTGTTCAGTTTTTTCTTTAAAATAAAAGACACATTTTTCATTTTCACCATTAACTTTATTGATTCGGATATTTTGAGTATGTCAGCTATCTCCTGCTATGGGCTTCTACTGGGTAGAGACCAGGAGTGCTGCTGAACATCTTACAATGCATAAGATAGTCCCACAGCAAATAATTATTTGGCCAAAATGTCAATAGTACCAAGAAATTTCACAAACCACTTTTGACATGTTCAATCAGTCATAGCACAAATCTCCATGCACTGCACGCATCTTTTGTGTGTGTGTGTTTTAGTTGTGTTTTTACCTTTTTTGAAATAATAAAGCATAATACACTGAAAATGTTGTGTATCTTCTTCCATCTTCAATATTAAAATGGTTGCAGAAGAATTCACTAATTTTTTTCTTTTAAAAGCATGCTGATATGACAGCTGTCTTGATATGATCTAATAAAATTGTTTCAAATGAAGTTAAAGACAACTAACCACTACTAGAGCCATGATACAGAAAAAACTAAATGAACTTTTTGGCCAATCCAATATCTATATGTTGAATTATAGATGTCATATAAAGTTATGAGACTGGAAGAGGAAAGTTGAGTATAGAGAGAAGAGAAAACCAAATTCTGGAGTTGAGGCATACCAACATCATGACATTACTGATAAGAGGAAGAACTAGAAAAGAGGACAAAATGAACAAGTAGTGGAAAGAAGGATGAACTAGTTAGGGTGTGATCAGAAAAATAGAGCCTTAGGATTTGTCTAGAGTTTGGAATTTATTATAAGGATTTGGTCTTTTATAATCATGGGAGGTGGTTAAACAGTTTACCTATGGCTGTTGCTACTGGGTCTGGTGCTGGACCTGTCCTAGGAGTGAGATGCTGAAGAAGCAGATATGGAAAGAGACAGAGGAGTTGCAGGCTTGCTTCTCTTGAGCCCCAAACCAACAAGATGCACAAGCAGGTCAGTGACAGCAGTGACTTGTACCCTAACACCAACCTTCTGAACAGAAGAAAGATATGACTGCTACTTTGTGCATTCCTCCCAAGTCTGACAACAAATATTTTTTGCGGCCCAACTGAACTGTACTGTGAAAAGAAGGGTATTTCAAGAAATATAGTTCCAACTTAGCTAAATTGACAATACAATCAGCCACCAAGAGGAACCAAGAAACTGTGGAGACCTGGAAATCAAGTAAGTAAAGGTAAATTAAGTGATTCAAGGAGGCAAAAATGGTCAATGGTGTCATATTCTGCTGATAAGTAAGATGATGATTTGAGTAGTTATCTTCATTTTTTCGTGTAGAGGACATTGGTAAAGTGGAGTACAATGGGGCCAATGAAATTGTGTGGGAAAGGGTGGGAAAGTACAGAGCAAAGTGGATTTGAAAGTGAATGGGAGGAGAGGAATGAGGGACGGAAGCAGAGACAAAACCATGCAAAAGTTTTACCCCATACACACAAAAAGAGAGTAAGGAAATTGGGTAATAATTAACCAAGGAAAAGGAATGAGACATTTTTTAAAGAAAGGAGAAATGGCAAAATTTTAAAAGTTGATGGGAATAAACCCAAATAGATAGGTAGATAGATGATAGATAGACAGATAATGTGTTAGGAGAATTGCTGGCTGATATCTACTAGTTGTCAAGAAGAGACATAACCTGGTACAACATGGTGCGGAGGATTTTCTATAGAAGCATGGCCCCCTCTTCCATAACAAGTGGGGAGGCAGAATCCAGGGGAAGCAGACCAAAGGGTTGACAGGCTCCTGGTTGCCTGGGTGGTATTTCACCTGATAGCTCTAAACTGAAGCAGGAAGCAAAGACATCAGCTAAGAGGAAAGATGGAAGAGGATGTTGCGGATTTGGAGAAAATGTGAGAGGTGAGGTACTCACCTAGAGATTGGGTACTTCTTGATGAAGAGACCCAGGATTTTTGCACCCTTGCCTAGCAGCTAGAAGAACCCACATAGGGTTCATGGCTGTAGTATACAAAGTAAGTACTTCTGTATTATCCCTATTTTTAAATACAGGGAAAAGCAGTGTAACTTTGCAGCAAATTTTCGTTTCTTTAAGAACTCTTCTACTAGGTTATGCCAGCAGCAAAATGCCGTGCTAGGTAGTCAGAATCCAGCTCCCCTGGAACTTATTTACATTAAGCTCTGTGTAGCAGTAGTTCCAATTTAATAATCTGCCCATAATCAAACTTATAACCTAAATTTGAAAGTCTTTCAAAAACACTTAGTAAGGTGGAAATGTAAGTGCCTCCTAATTAAAACTGTATAGAGAGATTAATGTACCTCATCAAATAATTTTTTTAGAGCAAGTGCAAACCAGGGCCTTAGTCCCCTGATTGTCCTGTTCTGTGGCCTCTTTTTTGCTGTTCCCAGGCTTGCATACTTGGGGTTTTACATATTCATTAAGCAGCCTGCAAAGTCAAGCACTTCAACCCATAATGAGTGCATAAGGGGATGAATCAGTTTTTGGCACCAAATACCACCACAACCATATGCAGCTCATTTTATTTTAATTTTTGTATTTCTCTATCCCACCCACTAAATTTTATTTTCTCTGCCAAGCTACACCCCTATGCTTGGTTTAGAAACAAGACACAATATTACACTTCTGTATTCACACTTAAAAGACAAAGTAATAACACTGGTTTCTGATCTCTCTTCAATTTTAATTTTAGGAAGAAATGATTAAAAAAATGGAGAAAGGCTTGAAAGAATGAGGTAATAGAATGACTCAAGTGGATATGTTGCAGTGTCACTCTATTTGGGAGGGAAACAAAGGTACATTCAAAGTCTCGTTTTTGCTACTGCTTCTGTTCTGCCATCTTCAGTGTCTTAACTATAAAATGCTTTAAGACCATTCTTTAGGGGAGAGGCAAGGAAAGGGCAGGAAGAGCTCAGTGCACAGGTGGGGACGGGGGTGCTGGAAGGAGCTGTGTCAGTCCAGATATTAGAACGTTTTATTTTGTGGATAGTTCTCCAGAAAGTACATTGGACAGAGAATCCAGATGATTTCCCTAGAAAGTGGAGTGCACTCAGAAATTTCCCATGGAATCTGTCAAATTTGCACAATCAGAGCCTTTTAAAGCCAAATCAAATGCCACTGTCAGTCTTTGAGCCACAAAGTAACTCATAATCCCAGAAAATTGAAGGGAACACTCCTGTCTTCTGATAGATGCCTTCTGTGTTAAGCTATTTTTTATTTATAAGTGTGTGACCAACATTCTAATATTTGACTCAAAGCTATAAAAACTAGGATAGACTGAAAAGTATGAATTTAAATCTTAATTAATCCCATAATCCCTCCATTTATTTTTTTCCATTATGAGCTTTCTGTCTCATTTTCTTTACAATATAGAATACTCAGCATAACATACATCATTACGCACATTTACTTTTAGGTTCTTTTACCTTCCAAGGGAGTGACTGGGGAATATACCTTCAAGGTAATACTTTTCTCAAAAATATTATTAGTGCTGGTGCTCACTGACTGCTTGATAAAAGCCATCCAGCAGTGACTAATACCAGGGTTGAACATCCTTCTCTTCTGAAGACCACAATCTCAGGGGAGCTAACACATAATAAAAGGACTGATAGCAAACATAGGTAAAAAACCGTCCATAAGAAGGAACTTGATCTTCCGAAGTGTACTTCTGAAGTGTGTGAAATGGTCACTTCTGAAAAGAGTAGAAAGTTAACTGATACTTGATGAAGGAATCAAAGACCAGAAGAATTTGGTGAAAAGACTCTAATTCCACTTTTCTTTTTGTTTTTGTTTCTCTATGGGCTACCATTCCACTGACTCCATGCCTCTCTCTTAATCCTAAAATAATTACATTTGTGCAGAGAAATCATGGATAATGCAGAGGCAAATCAGAGATGAAAGCTGAAGTGGCAAATCTTATTATCATGACTTTAACATGAAAGGAAGGAAGGAAGGAAGGAAGGAAGGAAGGAAGGAAGGAAGGAAGGAAGGAAGGAAAGAAGGAGGAAGGAAAACAAGCCTTTTCTCCTGCCTACTCAACCTTTCTTGGCATTAAGTATCCATGCCTGCTCAGGGCCCCATTAGAAGGCATTTTCCTTAACAGCCAGGGATCAGTACTCCAATGAAGAAAGATGGTCCCCCCACCTCCAAAAGACATCTATAATAGTTCATTAATGTGGGGTATAATTAGCATAAAGTTATAATCCTCAAGTTCAGGAGATTCAATCAGACCTAGGTCTTAAGTTCTATATGTCTTCAGAATTTTCTGAGCTGCAAGGGATACACAATACCAGAGACATTATAAATACTGTGGCTATGAACATAGGGTGAATTAGTGTCGTGGGTTTCTTTGGGTAAATACCCAGAAGTGGTATTGCTGGGTAATATGGTAGTTCTATTTTTAATTTTTAGTGGAACCTTCATATTGTTTTCATGGTGGCTGCATCAATTTACATTCCCATCAATAGTGCAAGAGAGTTCCCTTTTCTCCACAGCCTCTCTAACACTTGTTATTTTTGTCTTTCTGATAATAGCTATTTTAACAGATCATAGGCAATAGATAGATGGTTCATTGTGGTTTTCGTTAAACCAGTGGCCAGTTACCAGTGCCTATCGTCATCTTAATCTATTCACGATTCACATCAGGTTAGATTTACCTTGACCCATGCTTGTGGCAAAATAGGATACAGGAACATGTTAATTTTATCTAATCAGAAGTGATAAGCAACTAACAATGGTCTGCTTAAAACAATTTCAGCATCATCTGCTGATTCCCCCAACTCAGGCTGCTGTAGAGTCACCTTCGTTGTCAGGGTTCTCACCGACACAGGGGATCCCCCTGAATCAGGGAGGCATCAGAGAGACAGATCAGTTTGGGACGAGCTCTCAGACTCATAAGAGAGGAGCAAATTCCAAGAAGGAATTTGGCCCTGGCTGGTGTGGCTCAGCGGATTGAGTGCCAGTCAGGGCACATGCCTGGGTTGCAGGCCAGGTCCCCAGTAGGGAGTGTATAAGAGGCAACCACACATTGATGTTTCTCTCCCTCTCTTTCTCCCTTCCCCTCTCTCTAAAAATAAATAAATAAAGTCTTTAAAAAAAATTGTTTTTAAAAACTTTATCTCCAAATACTGTGTGTTTGTTATGCAACTAAAGGGACATTGGTGATTAATTTCTCTTGTGACTAATGATTATTGCTTTTGCTGAACTTATTCAAGTTAATCTTTAGAGTTCGGTGTAACCTACATTTTTAAATGCAAAGGGTCTCCTATTAAACATTTATTTACTTGCTTTGTATAGCAATAAGCATCCCAGTGAGGTGCTAATGGTCTTCTACCTACAGTGCAGTGGTATTTTGATACATGTAGTTAACATATCCTTTATATCACCAAGAATAACAAGTGATGGAATCACTGTCTCAGGGGAAACATGTATGTCTGGTGACACTGAACTTTCCCAAGTTTAGTAAGTAGGAATATAAGTATTATATGACAAAAAAAAATGGACAAAAATAATCAAAGTCACTTGCTCCAGCCCCAGTAAGTGTTCTAGAACATCTATCTTTTTTATGTATATTTCATTTTGTTTTAGCTTCAAGTTGACATCAGAAATTAACTAAAGAATATATGAGATGTAAACAGGGTCAATGACTACAAATATGTTGTTGTATGTTTTCATTTTTATTCACACTCCAAATATTACTTTGATATCACTGTGTCTTCCTTTTTAGTTAAACCTCAGTCATTTGCTATAATTCTATTTAGAACTAATTTTCATGAATATTCTTGAGTGAATGTGTGGCTCACTCCTGGTTGTATCCACTGTCTGCAGGGAAAGGCTGAAGTTTACCAGTTCAGTTTCTACAATGAATCCTGGGACTTACTACCACAGAAAGTTCCTGCCACAACATTGTCACCTTAACTCCAAGGTTTGCCTTTCTCTCTCTTTACTATGTCGATCTGGAAATCACTTTGTAAGCAAGGAAGAGAATGGTTCCTGACTCTATTTATGCTCACTCAAAGAGAGACCCAGAGCTGGGTTTTGTAAACCTTAAGGTGTTAAAAAATAAATAAAACAAGTTTGTATATACCCATTTCACTGTACTCTCACTTTGGCAGGGCAAAGAGGGTAGATGCACTTTTACTCTCAGTAATATATTGTACATGGAGTCACCTCTTCACTGAGAACCTGTAGGGCACAGTGTTGCATTAAAACCAGCACAGATACCTGTTTGCTTATGGCACTGAGGAAGGTGTTGTCCTTTCATTATAAACCAGGCTTGTGAGGACTTCATGCCTGACCACTGTACAAGTATTTATAGTTCTGGACATCAATGATGGTCAGAATCCCGATTCTCCTTTTATTTCCTGTTGAGAACTCTTTGATCCTTATTACCATTAGTTTATATAATTAGGAATGTGTGAAGGGCTTGAATGAAGCCTTGGGCCTCATCATACCTCAAGTCAGATGCAGAGGGGAGTGAACCCCAACTTTATCATGCATCAAACCCACCTGATCAGAATCCATGAAGGTTCTATTATTATGGCATAATAAATTAATAAATTCTATACATTATGTTGAGTTTTTTATTTTCTTGCTATTATAACTGTACAATACATACCTTGCAATGCTATTTAAAGTCAACACATTACCTCTAACAATTGTCTAGGGCTTTGATTATATGTAATAAGGAAATGCCTTAGTACAGAGGAAAGATAACTTAATTGACGTGGGAAGATGCGAGAACAACAGAAGGGAATTAACTTGGAAAAGACTCTCAGGTCCAGGAGAAAACCACGACATGTGAAGGCATACTTTGAATAAAGGTTTCGGGTTAGTGCAAATAAGTTAAGGGGTGTAAAGGCTGAGTCAGCGACAGCTCAGGCCTCTCATGTGGGACTCAAAGATCAAGCCGTAGAACAGAGAATGGTATTTTTGCTGCACAAGATGTCTCTCCTTTGACGGGCTCATCTTTGAACAGACTTGACGGCAACATTCCATTAGCGTTAAACCTAGTAGGAAACATTCAAGGAGCGGTTCCTTGTCAATGTTTAGTGTATTATGCAAGCTAGCAATATCAAATAATCAATCACTTTATATTGTATACATTGCATGAAAAAATTAGATAATATGTAAAATTAAGTAATGTGGGTAAACACTGGGGGTAGGAATTAGACAATGTTGGTTTTCTTATTTTTCTTTTTCTTTTCATATGTGGTCATTACATCAGTTTGAGAGGCTCTCACCCAATGTGAAGTTCCGTTTCCCATCCCCATCTCACTGACCCAAATTACAACTTCCAGTGTCTGCAGCGACTGCTCTGCTTACATCACACCTCCATGGAAGAGATGAGGCCAGAGCTGTTTATATTGTGCCCCAGTTGTATATAAAGCACAGGAACAAAAACAGCTCCTGAGAGGGATGAAAGGATGTTGGCTCCATGACATACTTTTTTAGGGTGCATTTTTTGAGCCACAGGTGAAAGAGAGTCTATATATCCCAGGACTGCCTCTGTTCCAGGAAATCCTAGTAACTATAGGAAATATATGTTCAGTTTCTTTCTTACATGATTGCTTTTAGGCACAGAGTCATGCACTAATGTATTATATCCTTAAGGCAGATTTCAAAAGAGATCTATTATTGCTGCTTTATTACATAACTTTATCAAAACTACACAAAACATCCCTTCTTGTTTTGTTTTGTTTTTGAAGGTTTCTGAACTTGGGTTACGTGCATCTCAATGATATGAAAACTTTTCTTACTAATGTTTCAGATATCCATTTTTTTCATTTTGCCTTTTCATTTTACCTACATTGTCTTCATTTTGCCAAATTATTCTAAGTGCTGGCTGTATGTAGTAGTAGTTGTATATTTGTACAGGTATGTATTACACAGTACCTGTTACTTATTGAGATTTTATAGTTCTTTTTTGTTCTCTCCCTATTCCTGGATTTATTACTTCCATTTTGCTTTAAGGAGTTAATTCACTTTTGTTTTTTTTTTTGGTGAGAAACAAGTGAGTGCCGGAGATACTATTTTTCCTGCTTACTGCAATTCCATGTCTACTTGTAGCTCTATTTGTAAAGTTTAATTATTCCTTTAATCCGTCTGCGGCTTTTGTTTCACTCGCTAATATCCTGAACCATTTTTAAATGGGTATAAATGTACTCTGCTTGTTGACATGCTTAAGTGCCTCTTGTAAGCTGTTCTTACAAGTCCCTGACAAATTGAAGACATTATTAGACTAGAAAAAGTAAATGCTAATAATACTTTTTTCCCCCCAAATCCAAATGCATTTTAACATAGTTAACAAAAGTTCACACATTTTGTGTGATGTGAGTATAGGGAAATAATACCTATAATTTATGGTGGAAAGTATTTATGGTATAGGGGGTAAGACATTTTTTCCGAATTCATTAAATGGCAGATTTTCTCCTCTTAATTATTCCAGGTTTTTCTTTTGTTAGGCAAACCACAGACCATTTTTCCACCACCCTTGGTGATAATCCCAATGTCCTCCTAATGATTTGTCTGGGTCCTGTGATGTGTTAGTTTATACACAGAGAAGGAAAAATTCCAGTCAATAAAAAAATATGTGTTCTCGCAGGATACCTCTCCCTTTGTAAGTTGTTTTGTTAACATGACTGAAGCATATGCAATTCTGCCCAATGATCTTTTTCCAGGTAGGAGGAATGAAAGAGTTACTGGCAGATAAGACCAGTAAATGAGGCACAATTTAGGAGTACATGTTTTGTTCAGTCTTCCCTGTTTTCTAGGGAGATCATAATTATGTTGAATGAATACAAAAAGCTGAAGTTTAATTTTTTTTTTAACAACTGGAAATCTTAGGGAAGCCAGGATAGGAGGCAATAGCTTCAAGATTCATTAATTGACCAACAAAGAGTTGAATTCAATCTGTACTAATTTATGCCACTCTTCTTCTTTGGGTGGCGGGTTAGTTTCCTGACTGCTGTAACAACATCATGGACTGGGGGGCTTAGAACAATGGGGACTTATTGTCCCCAAGTTTTGGAGGATGGAAGCTGGAAGTCACAGTGTTAGCAGGGCCACACTTCTCCTGAAACCTGTAGAGAAATCCATCCTTGCCTCTCCTGAGCTTTTGTTGGTTTTCTGGCAATGTTTGAAGTTCCTTACCTTGCAATTCTGCCTTCATTGTCACATGGCATCCTTTCAGTGTGTCTGTCTTTGTATGGCTGTCTTCTCAAAAAGGACACCAGTCATAATGGTTCCCATTCCAGTATGACTTCATTTTAATTCAAGACATTGGAAATATTTCCATGGTCCTAGCTCAAGTAGCACCTGAGCTCTACATGATGTGGCCATGCTGTGTTAGGAGGTAAAAGGCATCTGTGTTTTAGAAGTATGCACCCTGTTTATAGAGTCTCAATATGTTTACTCTTAATCCCCAGATGCTGATTGATACAGCAATTTTTCTGAAAGTAGGGTCAGGTAAATACACAATTTTATGTTTGAGAGAAAACCAGAGGCAGAAAAAAAGTATAACAGTCTCCCTCTTCATTTTTTTTTTTTACCTTTCATATTGTCCCAACAGACAATAATTATAGAAGAATTGAAGTCACTTATTTATAGAAATATTCATGAATTTTTAAACTGCTCTTGGGATTGCGAACATGATGCCCAAGTGAACAGTTCTTGAAAAACACTTAGCAACAACAAGTACCTCAAGGTTATGCCCTATCCTGTTTTTCCCTGTTATGTCATTTGTAACAACTATGGTCTCTGACATCTAGTTAATTAAATGTGCCCACAGTATCTGACTTGGTTGTGCAATTCCTCTGAGAATGTAATTTTTGAAGGTGGCGAGAAGAATGGTTAACCTTGATGTATCTGTTAACCATAGCAGTGTACTATTCAAGAAGGGAAAAAATTAGAATGTGTATTGTACAATGTATAAAAAGCCCCTAGACATGGCATGAATGTGGAATGCTCATGACCTATGTGGTGCCTCAAAAACCAGATTGCAAAAGAAATCAAATTATCACACAATCCCAAAAGCTTCCCCATGACAACCAGGGATCTCCAAACATATTAAGTTAATTTATTAAATTCCTATCAAGCATTTCTACTATTTTTGTTACTATGACTGTTTGAATAAATGACATTATATTTAATTTTTTTCAGTTTGAATTGTCAGTTTTGATTATGATTCCGTAGAACTCAGGCAATGCCTCGTAGTTTCACTTCATTTTCAACCTTCAAATCAAAGTCCAGTTGGCCCTTGGAATCAGGGAGGTGTTGTCCCTGCAAGTATGTTCTTGGTCTGGACGGGAGAGTGCATGTGCTACATGAAGACCACGACCATTCAGTAAGTAACTAACACCACAAAATCTCATGAAGATGGCATTAGAGTGATAGTAATATGTGGCTGTTAAAGAATTGCCCCTTAAGGGAAGAAATATCAGCTTTTGGAGAATTGGACAGGCTTTTCAGCTTCATTGAGAGAGGTCACCTTGTGAGTCTTGTTGGCTCTGTCTTGACCCACCACATGTACCTGGAGACCCAGGCTGTCACTTGGTAATGCACTTTGGTTGGTATTTAGAAGCTGTGGAATGTTCCTGTTCCTGTGCTTTTTGTCAGAGACAAGAAACATTATAAAGTTGGACTTACATTATGTATTCACTGCTAAGGTGGTAATATCCACAGCATTGGTGTTAACACAGAATGCTATTTACAGAAATTCTACAAAGTAGCCTCAAATAATGTGTTTCTTGAGCAACAGACTACAAAGAACAAAAAGAAAAAAAACAGAAAACACATTATTCAAGTAAAATTTCATAAATATATCTGATATAAGGAATTTTATTTTAAAGACAAGACCTGACCCATGTTATCTCAATCATCTGCATGGCCATCTTTGAAAATTACAGATTTCATATTTTTTTGTTCTATGAAGCACAGAATATAAATGATGCACTAAGGTATTTCTTTCAATCTGTTAGCTCTTCAAGGGCAAAACTTGCCCTGAAATTATTTTCTAGCATTCAGAGAAATTAGCAGAGCATTGGATATCAAACGGGTGCTTAATACATATTTATTGAATTTTATCACTCATTCTCCTGAAAGAAACATTACCTGACAATCATAATTTTGGGAAAGGGACTTTGTACTCTGGAAAGTTATTAAAAATGAGTTTTCAACAATGATGAGGCCTGGTGGTGGGCTGGGGGAGGGTAGGCTGAGTTGCTGGAATTTGAGAGCCGCTGAAGGAAAAAAGGCTAAAAACAAAGAAATAATCTGCCAAGAACTGTGGGAACAACTTGTACATGATAGAGTGACACAAGCAATGTGAGTACCAGGTACAGTATTGATGGAAGGTGATGCCTGGGCTTTATAATCCTGACTCTAATCAAATATATTGGAAGTTTTAACCAACAGTTTGGATTTATAATTTTGCTGAAGAATAAGAATGAGAGGACATGTATTATTGCCTGATGCAGAGTGTAGAGAGAGGATTATAATAGGTGAAGTGAAAATGAAAGTAATAACGCTGCTCTATTGGTTTTAAAACTTAATTAGGAGAGATTTCCGTTTCTAGTAATTGGGCAGACTAGTCTAAAAAGAAGACTCGTGACAATCACTCACTGCTGCTGTATATAACATGACTAAATAAATGTCAGCCCAGATCAGAGCGGTAAATGAAATCAGAAACTGAACATTAGAAGACATTGGATATGAAGAACTGAGTTCTAAGCCTTGGACTCCACTGAGCCTGGGGAGAAGGAGGTGTGAATCTGAGAGTTTTATGTTAAGCTGAGACACTTGAAACACTTGATATTCTTAGTGAAAGAACAATTTGGAAATAATCATACTACTAAAAGATGGCACCTGTGAAAAAATAACATCGTTTTTGGAGCTGGGTCAAAATTAACAACAACAACAACAACAACAAAAACAACAATAATGAATTTCCTATTATTAAAACATATGCATTTATTTCTTAAAACCAGACATTCTACATGAAAATGCTAAGAGGCTCTAGCCTATTGCTTTAAATATAAAATTACATTTAAAAAAATGTGCCTGTCCAATTTTCCCAAAACCACTTATTAAAGAGACTGCCTTTACTCCATGGTGTACTCTCACCTCCTTTGTCAAATATTAATAACCATAAAGATGTAGGTTGATTTCTGGGCTCTCTGTTCTGTTCCATTGATTTATGTGCCCGTTCTTATTCCAATACCAGGATGTTTTGATTACAATGGCCTTGTAGTACAGCTTCATATCAGGTAGTGTGATACCTCCAACCAACGTTGTTCTTTCTCAAGATTGTGGAGGGTATTCAGGGTCTTTTTTGGTTCCATATGAATTTTATTGGAATATTAGACCAACTTACACCATGTACAAGAATAAACTAAAAATGGATTAAAGACCTAAATATATGTTGTGAAACCATAAAAATCCTAGAAAAAACATAAGCAGTAAAATCTCAGATATCTCTTGTAGCAATACTTTTGCTGCTGTATCTCCTATAGAAAGGGAAATGAAGGCAAAATAAACAAAAGGGACTACATCAAACAAAAAAGCTTCAGCACAGCAAAAAGCAAAAAACGAAAAACACAAACAAACAAAAAACTGAAAAGGGAACCCACTGTATGGGAGAACATATTTACCAATGATACATCTGATAAGAGGTTGATTTCCAAAATATATAAAGAACTCAAACAACTCAACACCAGGAAGACCAACGATCCAATTAAAAAAATGCACAAAGGACCTGAATAGACACCTCTCCAAGGAGGACATAGAGATGGCTAATAGACATATGAAAAAATGCTTGACATCACAAATCATCAGAGAGATGCAAATTAAAACCACAATGACATGTCACCTCACACCTGCCAGAATGGCCATCATCAATAAATGAACAAACAAGTGCTGGCAAGGATATAGAAAAAAGGGAATCCTAGTGTACTGTAGGTGGGAATGCAGATTGGTGGAAAGCAAACTGCTTTTTGATCCAGTGATCCTACTTTTGGGAATATATCCTAAGAATCTCAAAACACCAATCAGAAAGAATATATGCACCCCTATGTTCATAGCAGCATTATTTATAATAGTCAAGATCTATAAACAACCCAAGTGGCTACCAATAGATGAGTGGATAAAAAGCTGTGTTAGATATACTCAATGGAATATTATTCAGCCATGAAAAAGTAATTCTTGTCTTTTGGGACAGCATGGGTGGACCTGGAGATTATTATGCAAAGTGAAATAAGCTAGCCAGAGAAAGGCAAATACCATATGATTTCACTTACATATAGAATCTGATGAAAAAAATAACTTACAAACAAAACAGTACCAGGGGCATGTGTACATGGAAAAGACTGACAACTGTCAGAGGGGAGGAGGGTGGTGGAAAATGGATGAAAGAAGGTGATAGGACTAGCCAAAGAACATGTGTTCATTACCCATGGACACAGACAACAGTGTCGTGGCCAGAGGAAAGTGGTGGCAGGGGCTGGGTGGAGGTGGGGAAAGGTGTGTGGGGAGGGATGGAGACATCTGTAATAGTGTCAACAATAAAAACAAAGTTAAAAATGTGAAATTCTAGCACATCAAAAATATATACAAGCCCTCGTCCATTGTCCTAAAATATTACTAAAATTCAGTAAATAGTCTATACATACATAGAAATTACATTAGCAGGTAAAATGCTTAAAGCACTTTTACCAATCAATTAAAAATATTTTGTTAGCATGCCCTGGCTGGTGTAGCTCAGTGGATTGAGCACTGGCCTGCAAACCAAATTGCTACCGGTTCGATTCCCCAGTCAGGGCACATGCCTGGGTTATGGGCCAGGTCCCCAGTAGGGGGCGCATGAGGGGAAACCACACATTGATGTTTCTGTCCCTCTCTTTCTCTCTCCCTTCCTTGCTGTCTAAAAAATAAAATAAATAAAGTCTTTAAAAAATACTTTGTTAGCAGATATGTGGGATGATTATTATAAAATTATCAGAAACAGGTAATTTTTTGGCAATTATGAATTACTTAGGGACATATAAAATTATGTGCAAGTTTATAATTCATTTCATGGAAATAGGAATAATACATAAGATAATTCAATTCACATAGAACAAGAAAAAATGATCTTTTAACATGTAAAAAAATACAACCTCACTGATAATCAAATATGGCAAACCAACATACAATAAGATTTCATTTTTTACATAATAGACTGGTAGATATTTGAAAAAATAATTATATCATCTCTTCTTCGAAAGTCATATGCAAGATCATAATGCTGTCTTTTATAGTAATATAAATAAAACCTCAGTGGAATAGTCTTTTCATTATTATTTATTCTTTAATGTTTTTTGGAAGGTGTGTGTTTGTCCTTTCTCCATTCATTCATTTATTCACTTAACAGCTCAAGGATAGGATAGCAGAGTAATTGGCACTGAGAAAATTTGGGTGAATTTCAAAAATGCAAATAATTGGGAATCAATATAGTGCAAATTGGAGACATAGGAAGTGTCAGAAAAAGGGGAGTGAAGGTAAGAGGACTCTGGACATGCCAAGGACATTAGGTTTGCCTCCTCATGAGACTGAAGTTGAAACATGGAAGCAACACTGACAATTGGTATTCTTAGTAGATCACTATGGAGATGGTGAATGCATGAGTGAAAAAGAATGTTAAAGTGATTGAAAATAAAGAAAAATCCACCCCCTTGGAGGTTGTTGTCAAAACTGGGTTACTGAAACTTGATGTTTCTGTCTGAGAGGAGCTGTGGGTGATGGCAGAACCCAGGGATGCCCCTGGGCGCAGATATCTGAAATGGGACAAAGCTGAAGTTCCTGAAGAATGCTCAGGGTACCTACTAAAGGGACCAGATCTTCAATGAGCTCTAGATGCATGATGGGCAGTAATGGGGTTGTTAAGCTGGAAGGTAAATGTCTCAGTGCAGGATATGCAAAGGAGCTTGGAGGTCATGTTAGGGGGCTGAGAGTATTGGTCCTCCTGCCCTCAGGTTTCAGGTATACAGGCTTGAAAAAGTGAGCCTGAATCCCAAAAGTGGGTTTTGGGGAAGAAGTGTATTTTGGGAAAAAGCACATTAAGGAACAAAAATAGAGAAAATATTTTGTTAAAAAATTAAAGTTGTAGGGATTTTTAGGATTCCAAAGGCTGGCTGGGAAAACAGAGGAAGGAAGGACCCAGGGAGAAGAAATCCAATGAGCACAGAAAACCTGGAACCTGGGAGGTTCCAGGGTGTCATTGGAAATTGTTTTAAGTTTGTGTGTGCACATGTGTTTGGAATACATGGGCTTGGAATAATTCTCTGATCTCAACTTACAGAACAGATCTCAAGACTTTTTTTTTGCACTATAAAAGACAGGGCTCATTTTGACTGATTCATGGCAGAATCTTAATTGGTTTCGGTGATAATTCTGAAGGGGGTGGGTCTAAGGTGCTAGCATTTAGGAAGAAACTCAACTCTCTTTTTGTTTGAGGGTTTGCGACAACTGAGTTGTAACAGGTCCTCAGCAAGCTGTGCTGGAGTTGCCTCGATGGAGGTTGTAGTGCTCAGGTGGACTCTCTGCTCAGCATCAGGCCCTGGGACCAGCATTGTTCCAGTGGATGGATGAGGTGCTAGGAGAGCCTAGAAGAATCACTTCCAGGTCAACATAGACATGTTGATACTGCTTACTCGAAGAACGGACAAGGGCTCAAAGTGAAAGATAGAGTTAAAACTAAGTTGTCTTTCTCCGCATTTTATTTAGAAAATTAGAAATGTCTTTTCTATTTTGTTGTCATGCAGTGAGAATCAGTTGCTGAGGGACTGAAATACAAAGTAACCATCTTTGACACAGAAAAAGAGCTCAGGAGAATTTTTGATTCTTCTAGGCTCAGGTACAGCCGTGCAAAGAATGGGCAGTTTATTATTATACAAGTTGGGTGGATCAGAAAAGAGTAGTTACAGTTTGAAGTTGGTTTGAAGAATAACTGGAATTAAACTATTCTTCCCCAGTGAGGCTGTACCAACTACGATATAGGAATGAAGATGTAAGAAAACCTATATATCAATGAGGTACTACATCCTACATGTGCATATCAGAGACCATAGTCCCTGTGAAAGTCCAGCAATTGTAAAGTGCAAAAAAAAAATTAAAAAAAAACCTGTGAATAGTTGACTGAATGGAAAAATATTCAAAGAAGTGAAGAGGAAAATGAGGAAGGGTAGAAATGAGTGAAATTATGTTGGTTATGGAAAGTATGTTTTGAAGGAAAAAATGTTCATATAGGAAAGAGATAGTTAAATGAAAGTTGTGAAACTCTTCAGCTACAGGGTGATTTTGTACATATGATAACTTGTATGAACAAGTTTTAGTTTTAAAGAGTTTGTTTCATTTTTTAAATGAAGATATATTTGATTATTTTCAGCCTGGGTGTGACCAGAGATTCTACCGAGTTAAGGAAGAAGGCCTGAGGACTTGGTAATCCAGTCTTTACTCTAGCTGGACTAATGTGAGTTTCTGAACTAAGAAGATACAATAACTTATGAACTAGGCCATCCTTAATTCCTACTGTTACCCTGCATGACCTCATGTCTTTATTTTTAAAACGTTATTATCACAAGTAGTTTTCTGGCACTAGTCTGTTACCTTTACTTTGGGATCGAATCTATCCTAAGAAGATCAGTGGGAAGCCAGTCTTTTCACTCTATAAGCTTATTTTATCAGAGAGTTCATCATGCCCTGATCTCTAAATGATTGTTCTCTGCTTCATCTTTGGGGCACATGGAATGTGCTTTTATATAACTAATGCAAACAATGTCCCAGAAATGGGATGGTGGATCAACCTATTAAAATTTTTCCCTACTTAACACCACACATGAACTCCACCTGCTTTAAATATTTAGTCATTTAGCTGATTTTGCCATGTTAATTTTTATGAGTTCATAATTAAATATCTTATTACTGGCAGCACCATAAGAGAAGAAGCCTATGTCCACGATTTCAGGAGAGACTGGTGTTCTCAGGGGAGATGAAAGGATTTGACTCTGACCATGTGCAGCTGTGTCAAGGATACGATTTCAGACAGTGATTCTGTAGGAAATGAATTCTATCCATGGTGGAGTTATGAGCAGAATCTTTGGCTTTGGAACTATTAATTATGAGAAAGGGGACCCCAAGTATCCTTTACATTGTTTATTCAAGAGAGCAACTTATACCAAAATAGTATCAGATTTACTTGGGCAAAAAATGCAAAAAGTTGTGTATTCTGAACAATGCAAAATTTACTTATTTCATCTGGTGGGAATATTCAGCTTATGGAAAATTTTCCAATAAGCCACTGTAGACTGAATTTTGCATGATGGCATAGTCAAAAGATGGGCAAGGCACATAAAAATTGCTAAGACCATATAACTGATATTTTTGAAAACCCAATAATCTGTTTCTGTTTTTGGTGGTGTCCCAAAGAAGGGAATAATAGCTTCCTTAGTGGACACCAGAGGATAGACAAATCTCAGAGTAGATATGAAGTTCCATGTTTAGACAGAGTAACATTTTATCTCAAGGAGAGTAGAATTGGCATTTAGTGTGTAGTTATTCTACCATGAAAAACAATGTACGTCATTTCTCTCATAACTTGCCACTTCCAGAAAATTTGCTATGTATTATCTATAGATCATTCAGTATTATAAGATGCCAGACACCACTCAGTGACTCTCCCCTTTTGTAGACAAATAACTGTGTCCAGAATAATTAACAACAATACCAATAGGGCATTCTGTACTATTTTACAGTACATTTTCTAATATTAAATTTTAATTAATTCAGTCCTTAAAAGAACCATATGAAGCAGGTATTATTCTTATTTTGTAGATGAGGGAAAGGAAGCACCAAGAGCTTAAGTAACTTGCTGAATTTACTGTCCTGGATAGGCCCTAGGTGAGAGTACAAACAAAGACAGTTGGGGTCCAAGACGAGCTCATACAACTGTAATAAGCTGCATCTTGCGTTCTGCCTGAGCCCAATATAGATGAGGACTCATCCAACATCAAGTAGCTGTTTGAAAACTCAGCAAAGATTTTTAAAGTTACTCTTTCTCCCAAGAGCTGTCTGTATTGTATCTAAGGCCAGCTAATTAAGCTTTCATTCCAAATTCTGAAAACCGGCCTATAATAAATAATTGAACATTTCTCAACCCAATTTCCAATATTTATTTGCATATTTATTAGACTTGAGGGACATAATTTTCTTGCTTATATTATTTCTTTTGACACTTCTATTTCCTCACATGACATTGGTTTATCCCCAAGGATACTGGATCCATAAAGAAAGGAATTCTCTCTCAACTTCTCATGTGAATCCCTGCAGCCCCTCTTCTTCACTTTACCTCCCTTTTGTTGACTTTATAGATGGGGCTTTGGCAGTTTTTCTATGTCCTGTGGGTCAAATTATTATTTTGGAAAAAGATTTTCTAAGTATCTTTTAAGAAAAGATAGCATTTTATAAGTCCCATATCTATTAAAAATCTACGTCCACTTTAATCACTCCCTGTAAAATTTTAATGACCATACATCAGCCCAAAGAGGAGAGTTATTAAAACAGGACCGTGAATAATCTCTGAAATCCTTTCTGCTTCCTGAGAGCCAGTGATGGCAACAGATAATAATAATTTAGCACATCCCCCAGGATTAGCTGGCTCAGTAAGAAGCCATCCTATTTGGCGTGAGACGGCTTCTTCAGTCACACTGGAGGAAACCACACAGAGCTGGCTCAGTGTCACTCCATATCATTATATTATGAAAATGGCAGTGGGTCACATTTGTAAGGGAGATAACAGGTGAGTGTTTCTTATTGTGTTCTCCATCTTACTGAATAAATATCCGTTTGAGTTTCAGAGGGTGACTAAGTGAAATAAAACCTAATAGGTGCCATTCTACCTATGTTGAGCGATCTTTATTTCTGCAACTAAAAACAATGCATTATTCAGTGGCAAGTTTGTTTTTTCAGTTTTTTACATAAAAACCAGTTTTCTAAGCAATGCAAGCTGTAGATTTTCTTCAGGTTAATGATTTTCTTTTCCCCACAATACCTTCTAGTTCAGAGATTATATAGCTCACACAAACTTGTTTAAATTTTATAGCTTTTGCTTGACACCTTCTAACATCTTTCTAGAATTCAGATTATTTTGAAGTAGTAATATAGAATTGGGTAGTGGGTTTAATGTAATTACAATAAAAGAGGGGAAAACCAAAAGAAAGCAAAAGATAGGGAAGACAGTATTAATGGTTAATGATGCCTTTAAGGGTGAATTTGTGCAACACATTGGCTGGGGACCCTCACAAGATGTATCCTATTAAAACGCTTGGACACAGCTTTCTTAATTTTTCTCTTAGTGAGACATGCTGCTCAAGTCCCATGAAAAAGTTGTGCTGGGCTAAGAATGCCATGAGTCAATGTTTCTCTCCTGTTCCACTCCTAATCTTAAATTGCTTTGAGCAAATTACTTTGGGTAAGGAGCATGCACAGGTACTATGGTTGTGCAGCCTGGACCCTCCAGAGCTGCTCTCTTATTTCTGGGCACCACCAGCCTCTGTTTGCTCCAGGTCCTGGGATACCAGCCCTCCTCCCTGGTCCAGGAGCTTTGTCCGCAGAGTCCAGGGAATGCCTTCAGGTCTGTGTCCCTGGGGCAGCCCTTAGCCGGTGGCTGGGGAGGGCTGTGAAAGCCTAGATCTTTCCTTCAGCTGAGGCACTGTTACGTGTTGTTTATATCCAGTGACCTGAAACATCGAACCAGGGCTATCCTTCAAGGGACTCCGTCCAGATTTTTTCCCTTTTCTGTCCTGCTCTCATCCCTTCTAAGGGTCTCCTAAATCGCCCACGCTTGAACTCTATTGCAGAAAACCTGGCCCATGACATAAATTAACTCCTAGTATTGCAATTTCCTCCATCAGGACCATGAGTGAAGCAGTGCTTCCTCAGATTTACCTCTTGTGCCGGGATGTAAGTATTGCTATTTAAAATATGGTCCTCTGGGAAAAGCAGGCAAACTCAGGGTGAACTCTACTGATAAACTGAGTGTCAGATACACACAGTTTTGAGCTACAAACGCCATTATGAATCACCTGTTCCAACTTGCCCATTTGGTGAGCAAGGTGGCTGAAGTCCACAGTGATTTGCCAAAGACATTGCTCAATGAAAGGCTCTGTCTAGAGACTCAGACCTCAGGCTTCTGCATCTCTAGCTCTTCCTTTCTCTACCTGAAGTTGTTCCACAGGCAAGCAGTAAATCAGGTTCTGATAGCCTTAAACTCACCATCACAAAGAGGGTTTCAGAAAAGAATCTTCTACTTTGACATTTGCATTTCATTATATGGTGGACGGGGATGTTCATAGTGTGGCCAGACAAATTCGGACACTCAGGGAGCCTTGAAGCCGCTAGGATGAGGGAAAGTCACTTCTAGTCTCTGTTGTTGCTGAGTTACATGCTCTATTTTATTATAATCACACAGATATACTATATAATAGATATAATATATAATATATAAAATTAATATGTATTTTTATAACATATAAGATCTGTGTGGAAAAAGTCCAGTCATTGTTAATATAATGAATACGACATCTCATTGTATTTGGGCAACATCAGTGTAACCTGGCAGCCCAGGCAAGTTTACTGGAATGTGCATGTGTGAATAAGAAGACTTCACTGTACTAGTCAGCAGGGGCTGGTAGATGCCATTGAGGAAGCATGTGTACTGTGTGGCTGTCTCATTCAAAATGACTGAGTGAGTAGAGCAATGAATCTGCATCAGATTTTGTGTTAAGCTTGAACAGTCCTCTACAGAAACTATTCGGATGATTGAGAAGCTTGCAGTTATGGGCAACTGGTGATTGGCAGCTTCATCATGGCATCGTGCCTCCTCATATATCATGTCTGGTGCAGGGTCTTTTGGCGGAAATCAAATCACCCAGGTGACTCAGTCCCCCTACGGCCCAGATTTGGTGCCCTGCAACTTTTTGTTTTTCCCCAAACTAAAATCACCTTTGAAAGGGAAGAGATTTCAGACCATTGATGAGATTCAGGAAAATGTGATGGGGCAGCTCTTGGAGATTGGGAGAACTGTGTGAGCTCCCGAGGTACCTATATTGGGGGGAACTGAGGTGTAATTTCCGTACAATTTTTCTTGTCTTTTTCAATAAATGTCTCTATTTTTCATATTACATACATAGATACCATGTGGATAGACCTCATGTAATTACTAAATTCTGAAAATCAGAGACTATTTCTTGACAATAAGATAAAATCAATTTTTCTATCATCTATTAGTATATATACATAATATTATATATATTTTTGTCTCAGTGTGATGAATTTATATTACAGAAAATTATTTAAATATCTTCTTCAAGTAAAACCATTTTTATTTTGTTTTATTTTATATTTTATTTTATTTTTATTTTATTTACATTTATTCATGCAGTAGTACTTCAAAGCCAGGTGGCATCTTCCACAGGGCAATGTGTTGTTTTTTTTTCATTTTTTAATTGTTATTCTAATACAGTTGCCCCAACTTTTTCCCATTTGCCTTTCTCCTCCCAGGCCACCACCCTCTCCCACAGTCAATCCCCACACCATTGTCCATGGTCATGGGTCATGGATACATATCCTTTGACTAGTCCCTTCCCCTTCTTACCACCATTATCCCCCTGCTCCCACCCCTCTGGCCATTGTCAGTCTGTTCCATGTTTCCATGCTTCTGGTTCTATTTTGCTTGTTAGTTTATTTCGTTCATTAGATTCTTCTTATAAGTGAGATATTATGGTATTTTTCCTTCACCAACTGGCTTACTTCACATAGCATAATATTCTCCAGTTCCACCAATGCTGCTGCAAAAGGTAAGAGTTCGTTCTTTCTGCTGCATAGTATTCTATTGTGTAAATATACTACAGTTTTTTTGATACACTCATCTACTAATATGTACTTCAGCTGTTTCCAGCACTTGTCTATTGTAAATAGAACTGCAATGAACATAGGGATGCAGAAGTTCTTTTGAATTGGTGTTTCAGGATTCTTTGGACATATTTCCAGTAGTGGAATCGCTGGGTCAGAAGGCAGTTCCATTTTTAATATTTTGAGGAAATCCCATACTGTTTTCCATAGTGGCTGCACCAGTCTGCATTCCCACCAAAAGTGGGTTCCCTTTTCTCCACAACCCTGCTGGCGCTTATTGTTTGTTGATTTAGTGATTATGGCCATTCTGACAGGCGTGAGGTGACATCTCATTGTGTTTTTTTCAAATATATTTTATTGATTCTTCTATTACAGTTGTTCCATGTTTTCCCCTTTTCCTCCATCTGGTACCCCCCATTCCCTCTAGCAAGCCCCACTTATTCCATGTCCATGGGTTATATGTAGAGTTCATTGGCTACTACATTACCTATACTGTTCTTAACATCCCCCTGTCTATTTTGTACTACAGTTTGTGTTTCTTAATCCCTGCACCTTTTCCCCCATTATTCCCCTTCCCCCCAAATATCACTCCAAATGATCTCCATGTCTATGATTCTGTTCCTATTCTGCTAGTTTGCTTAGTTTGTTATTTGGATTCAGTTATTGATAGTTGTTAATTTATTGCCATTTTAATGTTTGTTTTGATCTTTTTCTTACATAATTCCCTTTAGCATTTCATATAATAATGGCTAGGTGGTGATGAAACTAGACCACCAACTTATACCATGCACCAGAATAAACTTAAAATGGTTAAAAAACCTAAATATAAGTCATGATATCATAAAAGTCCTAGTGGAAAACATAGACAGTAAAATTTCAGATCTCCTGCATGGCAATATCTTTGCCAATGTATCTCCTGGGGCAATGGTTTTGTAGGCTTGCTCCCCCATCCTGGGCCAGCACTCCCACATATTAACCTTTGTATGTAAGCCTCATTTTGGAAAGACTTGTGATTATAAGACCATAATTCTGTAGCTAAATGGTAATTCCTTTCAATGTAGTCGAGGGACTGACAACTTGATCCAGAAAGATTTCCCCATTTAGCATTCCCTCTGTCCACAGCCACCAGGACAACACAGAGAGTCAGTCTTTGAGAAAACGCTTTACTTTCCTAATCACACTCAAGCCATGTCTCCTTTATTGCCAGTTTATTGATGAGGTGGCCCTAGTGATGCTCTATCACTTTTATATTTCTGAATATTTACTGGAACTCATTGAAAATTAGTGAGAACACTTCTACTAAAAGTGGTAGTTGTTTACTAAATCCAGGCAATGCCGATGGAAAGGGACATAAATCAGTCTATTGATGCACTTTTTTTTACTTTTACTGTTAAAGACACTTTGATGACACAAGGGCACAAAGGGCAGAATTTTAGCTCTTATGAGGACATTACGCACTGTACAATCTACATATGACCACAGTCATCTAGTTATTTAAAGACTAATTATAGACATGACACCCAACAGAGGATCTTATTAGACATCATATTTTTTCAAGCACTTTACAGTCCTCTGGGGAAGATATTTCAAGGATACTATTTGGGTGGTAGAATGAAATGATCTTATAGTATACTTTCTTCTACATGTTGTAGGTAATATGTACTGCAAGGGGTTATTTAAAATATTCTTTTTAAAAAAACTTACTCTATTACAGTAGTCCCAATTTTCCCCCTTTACCATCCTGCACTCTGCCACCCTCCCTGCTCCCACAGCCTATCCCCACAGTGTTGTCCATGCCCATGGGTCATTCATATATGTTTTTGTGCAGTGCCTTGTTCTTCTTTCTACCATTATCCCCCTCCCCTCTCCTCTGGCTGCTGTCAGTCTGTCCCATGTTTCCATGCTTCTGGTTCTATTTTGCTTGTTAGTTTATTTTGTTCATTAGATTCTTCTTATAAGGGAGATCATATGGCATTTTTCCTTTGCTGACTGTTTTATTTCACTTAGCATAATATTCTCCAGTTTCATCCATGCTGCTGTAAAAGGTAGAAGTTCCTTATTTATTTCTTCTGTGTAGTATTCCATTATGTAAATGTACCAGTTTTTAAAAATTTTTTTAAATTTATTTTTAGGGAGGGGGAAGGGAGGGAGAAAGAGAGGGAGAGAAACATCAATGTGTGGTTACCTCTCATGTGCTCCCTACTGGGGACCTGGCCTGCAAACCAGGCATATGCCCTGACTGGGAACCGAACTAGCGACCCTTTGGTTTGAGGGTGGCACTCAATCCACTGAGCCACACCAGCCAGGGCAAATGTATCGGTTTTTTGATCCACTCATTTAATGAAGCACAGTCAAGCTGTTTCTAGCATTTGGCTATTGTGAATAGCACTGCTATGAACATAGGGGTGCATAAGTTCTTTTGAATTGGTGTTTGAGGATTCTTAGGGTATAGTTCCAGCAGTGGAATTGCTGGGTCAAAAGGCAGTTCCATTTTTAGTTTTTTCAGGAAATTCCATACCGTTTTCCACAGTGGCTGCACCAGTCTACACTCCCACTAATAATGCATGGGGGTTCACTTTACATACTCGCCAGCACTTATTGTTTGTTGATTTATTATGACCATTCTGACAGGGGTGAGGTGATATCTCATTGTGGTATTAATTTACATCTCTCAGATGGCTAGTGATGTTGAGCATCTTTTCATATGTCTATGGGCCATCTGTATGTCCTCTTTGATGAAGTGTATTCAGGTGCTTTGCCTATTTTTTAAATTGGATTGTTTCTCTTCCTGGTGTTGAGTTGTATGAGTTCTTTATATATTTTGGAGATTAAACCTCTGTCTGATGTATCATTGGCAAATACATTCTCTCACACAGTCTGTTCTCTTTTCATTTTGATAGTGGTTTCTTTAGCTGTGTAGAAGCTTTTTAATTTGATGTAGTCCCATTTATTTATTCTTTCCTTTATTTCCTTTATGCTAGGAGATAATATTGGCAAAAATATTGCTCTGTGGGATATCTGAAATTTTACTACCTATGTTTTCCTGTAGGGCTTTTATGATATCATGACTTATATTTAAGTCTTTTGTCTATTTTGACTTTATTCTGGTGCATGGCATAAGTTGGTGCTCTACTTTCATTTTTTTGCATGTACCAGTCCAGTTCTCCCAATGCTATTTATTGAAGAGGCTGTTATTATTCCATTTTATACTGCTGCCCCCTTTGTCAAATACTAATTGACCATACTGAAATGGGTTTATTTCAGGGCTCTCTATTCTATTCCATTCATCTATGTGTCTGTTCTTGTGCCAGCACCAGGCTGTTTTGATTACAGTGGCCTTGTAGTATAGTTTGATATCAGGTATTGTCGTCCTTTCTACTCTTTCTTCCTTCTCAGGATTGTTGAAGCTATTCAGGGTCTTCTTTGGTTTTATACAAATTTTTCAAATATTTTTTCTAGGTCTGCGAAATATGCCATTGGTACTTTATTAGGAATTGCATTGAATCTACAGATTGCTTCGGGTAGTATGGACATTTTAATGATGTTAATTCTTCCAGTCCATGAACACTGTAGATGCTTCCATTTATTTGTCTCTTCCTCAATTATCTTTCTTCAGTGTTCTGTAGTTTTCTGGGTATAGGTCTTTTACCTCCTTGGTTAAATTTATTCCTAGGTACTTTATTTTTGTTGTTGCTATATTAAATGGGATTTTTAAAAAAATTTCTCTTTCTGACAGTTCATTATTGGTGTACCAAAATACCAATGATATCTGAATATTGACTTTGTATCCCACTATTTTGCCAAATTTATTTATTAGATCGAGTAGGTTTTTGGTGGAGACTATAAGGTTTGCTATGTGGACTATTACGTCGTCTATAAATAATGACGTTTTTGCTTCCTCCTTTCCAATTTGGATTCTTTTTATTTCTTGTCAGATTGCTGTGGCTAGAACTTCCAGTCCTATGTTAAATAAGAGGTGAAAGTGGGCACCCTTGTCTTTTTCCTAATCTTAAGGGGAAATCTTTTAGTTTGTTACCATTGAGTATAATATTGGCAGTAGGTTTCTGGTATATGGACTTCATTATGTTGAAGTATGCTCTCTCTGTTCCCACTTCACCGAGTGTTTTTTATCATAAATGGGTGCTGGATTTTATCAAATGCTTTTTCAGCATCTTTAGATATGATCATGTGATTTTTGTCCTTCATTTTCTTTACGTGGTGTATTATACTTATTGATTTGGGAATATTGTACCATCTTTGCATCTCTGGGATGTGTCCCACTTGATTATGGTGTATGATTCCTTTAATATATTGCTGGATCTGCCAGTACATTAAAAATATTTTAATGTATTACCAATATTTTGTTGAGGATATTAGCTTCTATGTTCATCAGCAATATCAGCCTATAGTTTCTTTCTTTGTTATGTCTTTACCTAGTTTTGGAATTAGGATAATACTGGTCTCATAAAAAAGTCTGGGAGTCTTCCCTCTTTTTGAATTTTTTGAAATAGTTTGAGAAGGATAGCAGTTAGTTCTTCTTTGAATATTTGGTAAAATTTGATTTGCGTTCCAGGAGTTTTTTGACTACTGTTTTAATTTCACTAGTTGTTATGGGTCTATTCAGGTTTTCTGCTGCTTCTTGATCCAGTTTGGGAAGATTATATGTTTTTAGAAATTTATCTATTTCACCCAGGTTGTCCAGTTCCTTGGCGTATTGTTGTTCATAGTAATTTCTTACAATCCTTTGTATTTCTGTGGTATTGGTTGTTACTTCTCCTTTTTTTCTGATTTTATTTATTTGAATCCTCTTTTTTTTCTTGATGAGTCTGGTTAAGGGTTTATCAATTTTGTTCATCTTTTCAAAGAACCACCTCCAGTATTCTTTTATCCTTTGATTAGTTTTCTTAGTCTCTGTGTCATTTAATTCTACTCTGATCTTGATTATTTCTTTCCTTCTATTTGCTCTGGTCTTTGTTTGTTGTTGTTCCTCTAGTTCTTTTAGATGCAGTGTTAAGTTGTTTATGTGAGATTTTTCTATCTTCTTTATGTAGGCCTGTATTGCTGTGAAATTCCCTCTCAGGACTGCCTTCTCTGTGTCCCATAGGTTTTGGGTTGCTGTGTGTTCATTTTCATTTCTTTCCAGATACTTTTTGATTTCTTCCTTGATCTCATTGTTAACCCATTCATTATTTAACAGCACATTGTTCAGTCTACATAAAATTGACTGTTTTTGACTTTTTTCCTTGAGATTGGTTTCTAGTTTCAAGCCATTGTGATCCAAGAAGATGCTTCTTATAATTTCAATTTTCTTGAATTTGTTGAGGCTTGTCCTGTGTCCTACCATGTGATCTATCCTTGAAAATGATCCATGTACATTTGAGAATAATTCATATTTTGCTTCTTTAGGGGGGAAGTATTCTGTAAATATCAATTAAGTTTATTTGGTCTAGAGTCATTCAGTGCCACAATGTCCTTGTTGATTCTTTGTTTGGAACATCTATTATTGACAGTGAGATGTTAAAAATCCCCTAAGATGACTTTAATGCTCTTGATCACATTCTTGAAGTTCTCCAAGTTCTTCCTTATATATTTAGGTGCTCCTATGTTGGGTGCACATGTTTTTAAAAGGGTTATGCTCCCATGTTGGGCTACTCCCTTAAGTATTATGTAGTGACCTTCTTTGTCTCTCGTTATGACCTTTGTTTTGAATTGTATCTGGTCTGATATCAGTATTGCTGCCCCTCACACCCGTTTGCTTGAATATATTTTTTAATCTCTTTACTGTCAGCCTGTGTAAATCTTTTGTCCTGATGAAGGTCTCTTGTAGAGAAATATGTGGGTCATGTTTTCGTGTCCATTCAGCTGCCTTTTATCTTTTGATTTGAGCATTTAATCCATTTACATTTAAGGTTATTATTGATAGGTATTTATTCATTTCCTTTTTTCCCTTTGTACCTGTGTTCTGCTCTCTCTCTCTCTTTTCCTTCATCATCTTAATGCAGTCCCTTTAAGTGTCTATTGCATGCTGGTTCAGTGGAGATATACTCTTTTAGCCTTTTTTTTTTGGTGTGGGATGCTCCATGTTTCACCTTCCAGTTTAAATGAGACTGTTGCTGGGTAGAGTAGGCTTGGTTGCAGACCTTTGATTTTCATTACTTGGAATATTTCATGCCTTTCCCTTCTGGCTTGTAGTATTTCTGTTGAGACATCAGCTGATAGCCTCATTGGATCTCTGTTTTATGTTACTAGCTGTTTCTCCCTTTCTGCCTTTAATATCTCTGTCTTTAAATTTTACCATTTTAATTATGATGTGTTTCGGAGTGGGTCTATTTGCATTCATCTTGTTGGGACCCCCTGTACTTCCTGGACTTGCATGACTTTTTCCCTCATGAAGTTAGGGAAGTTTTCTGTCATTACTTTTTCAAAGAGGTTTTCTGTACCTCATTCATTTTCTTCTTCTGGTATCCTATGATGTGAATATTATTACGTTTCATGTTTGTCTGCAGCTTCCTTAAACTATTTTCATTTTGAGTCTTTTTTTGTTTTGTTTTGATGTTCTGACTGGGTGTTTTTTTCTACCTTGTTTTCTAACTCACTGATTCGATCCTCTGTTTCATGTAGCCTACTTTTGATTCCTTCTATTGTATTCTTTATTTTAGATATTGTATTCTTCATTTCTTGCTGGCTCTTATTCATAGTTTCTATGTCCCTTTTCATGCTGATGTTGTTCTTACTAAGTTCCTTGTTGTTCCCTGTAATTCTCACTGAGCTCCTAGAGCATGTTATTACCATTATTTTGATCTCCTCGTCTGATAGATTACTTGCCTCACTTTCATTTAGCACTATTTCTGGGGATTCTTCCTTTCCTTCCAATAGGGTGTTGTTTCTTTGTCTCCTCATTTTAGGTGACTCTAAAATAATTATTATTTTATTCTTCATTTTTACATATTATACTTGTAAACTTGTATAGAACTCTATTTGTATTTGTTTTTGCTTCTGTATATAAAAGCAAAGATTAAAAAAATAACCAGACAATAGAATATTATTTATCAGTAAGAAAGAACTATGAAGCCTGAAAAAACATGGAGGAAACTTAAATGCATATTACTAAGTGAAGGCAGCCAATCTAAAAAGCTCAAGCATTGTATGATTTTAACTCTGTGACATTCTGGAAAAGACAAAACTATAGAGACAATAAAAAGATTAGTGATTGTTAGGGGTTGGAGGAAGGAGGGATGAATAGGTGGAGCATGGAGAAACTTTAGGGCTGTGAAATACTCTGTATCACACTCTAATGATGCATACCTGTCATTATACATTTGTCCAAAACCATAGAATGTACAACACCAAGAGTGTACCCTAATGTAAGCTATGGACTTTGAATGGTAACAATGTGTCAATGTTGGTTTATCCTTTTTAACAAATGTACTATCTGATGGGGAATGATGATAATGGGGGGAAGGGAGTCTGTGTAAGTGTTTTTGTGGATATATGGGAAGTCTCTCTTAATTATCCTGTGAACCTAAAACTACTCTAAAATTAACTCAATAGTAAAAAAGACATAATACTTGAGCTTGTAAGTAAGCAAACTGAGACGCCAGGAGGAAAGTTACTTTGATGGCATTAGAGTATGCATTCTTCTTGCTAGATGTTGAAATTCTTATTGACAGCATGGGGAGACTTCTTGAGCCACTCATCAATGACCTGTTGTGTCACTCTTGTTCTTCACCTTTTTCACCACAGCAAGCCTGAAGAATAAAAATGGACACACATGGCTCTAGGAATGGAGACCAAGCATCTCACCATTAAAAATAAAATCTTTGAGCTATTGTTCTAGCTTACTTTACTAGTACAATAAGCTCCTGAGTGAGACATCCCATTGGGGATGGATGCCTGAAATGGCAGATAGTACTGAACCCTGTATATACTATGCTTTTCCCTATAAATATACTTATGATAAAGTTTAATTTATAAATTAAGCACTGTTAGAAATTAATAACTATTAATAACATAGAAAATATAATGAAATATTTTAATAAAATTTATATGAATGTGTTCTCTCTCTTAAAACACCTTATCATACTGTATATACAGAAGGAATTTGCTGTCCAAAGGGATGCATCATACCCTGGTGGGAGGAAGCACTATGACATGAGATTTCATCAAGAAACTCAGGACAGGACATGATGTAAAACTCATGAATTATTTATTTCTGGAATTTTCCATTTAATAATTTTGGACTATGGTTGATTGTAGGTAACTGCAACTGCAGAAAGCAAAACTCCAGGTAAGGGGTAATATCCCTACTTTGTCATCAAATGTAGTTCATCCTTCTACAATTATCTCCAATCTCAGAAGCAATGACATTTACCAGGTTTTATATGTAACTCTGGGTACAGTTTATACACATCCATGAGTATGTGTCTTTTTTTAACATTCAATAAGGTATTTGACTCTATACCTTGTATGCTGCTACACTGTGTTGTTTTACTTAGTAATGAATTGTGGATTCCATTTCATATTATGGTATACTGACCTGCCTTATTATTTTTTAAGGCTGCACTGCATGAGATTCATACATGTACCATCATTCATATAATCAATACCCTGGTAATGAGCAAAAATGTTCTCTGCAGTTTGTTTACCCCACACGATACAGCAGCATGCACTGTTCCCCATCCTCCTTTTGGGTGCTTGTGAGAACATTTATGTTGGATAGGTTTTTGAAATGGATCAAATGATATGGCAATTTCAATTAAAATATATATTGTCAAATTTAACTCCAAAACATTGCTCCGATTTGGATCCCAGTAGTATATGAGTTTCCTTTCCCTGTCTCTCTGATAACACACACAGGTTCTGTGGGCTAGCAGGACCCAGCCTTCCCTAGTTCATCCCCCTTATCTCCAAGAAGACCATTCTAAACCACCTCTCACTTCAAACTTCCAGTCTCCCCTTTGTTCTATGCATTCTCAGAGCATACTTCTATGTCACTGAGGAAATAGAAGAAATTAGAAGATAATTTCTAAATATTCACCACGATGTCTGTTTCTTGAACTACCCCTGCAGGGTCTGTGCTCTTTTGTGTGCCCTTGGAAGTCTGGTCTTAACAAAGTCCAGCTTCTGTCTTGGTGTCTTACAATTGCCTCCTGAACACATTACTTTGAAGGGATAAAATATGGAGAGAGACTCTGAGGGGGACACAACATCTAATAAAAACAGCCTAGGTCAGAATGGGCTCAGAAATGAAGATATTCATTGTGAAATGGAAACTACAAAATATCTTTCAACAGGGGACAAAAATAACCCCAATCCATTTAGATAATGGAATGACCTGTGATCACCAAAGAGGACAGGGAAGATGTGCTATTATAGAATAACTCAAAAGGTCATAATGGTGTATGAGGGATGAAAGAATCAAGTAAAAAGAGAAATTAAACATACATGCATGTGTATACTTCCTATCCTCTACTCCTTAACTCAGAAAGTAACTGCCATCCACTGAGAAGCCATGTGGCCTAGGAGATGGGCTGTCAGCTCGGTGATATTGGTCTAGTCTTACCTCCCATAATAGTTATGCTTTCATTTACTTGAGTATTAATTTAAATCCTGTATGCAATCATTAATGATGTTACTTTTAGTAATATATGCTGCTGATGATAGGCTACTCTGTTCTAGCTAATCATAACTCTAGCTCCAGGTGAAACAAAGAGAAATCTAGCATTGGAGAGATGTGATTTAAAATGCACCACATTACAAAGCATGGCAAATCGGAGTGAATGCTTTCTGTACCAAAATGTATTTCATAATTACATGGTTAAACTAAATATAGAACTGATGATGTGCAGAAATGTTGAGCTGAAAAATGTAAAGATAGGTCCAAAATAGTTAAAATGTGAGCTCACTTTTATATAATTATGGAACCTTTATCCCTTTCCTTTCCTGTTGATTTTTCTTAGATTCTTCACCAACAGTATTATTTTTTTAATGGAATAATAGGATTTCTTTTCTACCTTGTGTCTTTGTTGGAAATTCCAGATATCAACTAAGAAGCCTCCCCAGCTCCCTGGAAAAGCAATCCTGCAAATGCAAAAGAATGCTAGCAATATTAGTTTTCTGTAGGGTAAGATGATGAGGTGGAAATGATGTTTGGTATATCTAATGATTAAATATTATAAAATAACTGAACCTAACTTGGAAAAAAGGGGAACATTCAAAGAAGAAGTTCCAAATAATCAGCAAAACAAAACCCAGATAAAATACTGTCAATGTCAGTGTACTTCAATTATTATAATCCATTGGTTTATTCAGTTTTTAATTGCTTTTTAATTAGTGATTTGTAACAAGCATTTCTAAACTCACAAAATTGGCTTCCACAACAATTTTTATATATAACAGTGTTCCTTTTTCAGTTTGTGCCATAATTCACTCAGCTCTTCCCCATCTGTGGGATTTATATCATTTATGCTCTAAATAATATTTGTGTGGGGGTAATATTTGTACATTAACCAATGTGTTTTCATTAATTATTAAAGTCTTGTTGGTTTCCTTGCCTTGACCCTGTTTCGGTCTGCAGATGTAGGATGGAATTCACAGTGGATCAACAAAAGAGAGAAGGATCAATATTAATCATTTGAATTTCATAGTTGAATTCCAAAATTCCCAGAAGAGTTAATAGGTAGAAAGAAAAAGAGTTGAGCCTCAAAAATCCCGATTTTAAATTCTCAGTGTCAGAGTATTGTTATAAACAAACAAAAACAATGGGTCATATGTCTAATAAAGCTGGCCATAAAATTTTCCATCCAGGGATTTAATAAAGTAATTAGGAGCTAGTTAAAGAAAGGAAGGCATTTCAGGGACAAAAGTAGTATATATACCCAAGAAGAAGAGAGGTGGGATAGTAATTCCAAAGCAGGATGACCACAAATTGGTTTGGGCATCTCTGAGTTAATTAAAATTAAAATCTACAAGATAGGGATTGGAGGTTAATATACATGCTCCATTCAGTATTAAAAATCCATACTCTGCCCACTTAAGACAGTTATTTGTAAGATCCACACCCATTTAAAAATCATTGCACATATATATTATTATTGGGTTATAATAAATTCTTAGAAGTAGAACTTAAGGTTCAAAGTGTCTGGTGGAGCAGAGGGATATTTAAACACGACCCAGCATAAAGACAATGCAATGGAGGTGCTTTGGGAGTAAGATGTCATGCATTTAGAACATAAAAATACCTCAAAGTGTCACTGTATTCTTTGTTATTGTAGTTGTTGGCTGTTGTAATTGTTGTGTTATCCCAATGTAAGTGCTTCTCTTTATGGAGAAAAAAAGTAGAAGAAAAAGTGGAGTGATTCTTCAGGAGATGCACACCCAAGGTTGGGTTGGTAGTGACACTGGGGGTGAGGGTGGACGTAGGGACAAAGAAAAGGTTCCTGTAGACTCCAGGAAATAAGACAGATGCAGGGAGACATTAGGTGGGCCTGAAAAGTAACCCTGAGGTGTGACTTATCCTAAAATAGCTGACTGAAATATGCTGAGAGACAGAAATATTTTAATGGTTTTTAAGCTTTTTTTATACACATGTCAGATCTCTCTGTCTATATGAGTGTTTATGTGTGTGCACACATGTGCACAGAGTCCTTGTCATTGAGTTTATATTCTTATTGCCTATGAGACACTAGATTTCTCTTGCTGACTTCTATGCCTATCGCCAAACCAGTGACTGGCAAACAATAGGCATTCATTACATTTGGAGGGAAAAAGATCGAATGATTTGATAATGCTGCAGTTCCGATGCCATTATTTTGAATATTTCTAAGTACATGTTCATACTCAAATCAGGCCGCTTCTTCAAGTTTCCTCTTACATGTGGAAACTGACAGCAATAATCAGTTTATTTATTAAACCATGCTGTGGGGTGGTGCCAGGGTCCACGTCTCAGTAATGCCTCAGTGCTCCCAGTGCTTTGACTCTTGTTGTAAATATGAATGCACAGACCACGGAAAACACCTATGGTGGAATTCACTTTGTAGACAGCAGTTCACTATCCACCTCTTACCCAGCACTGAGAAAAATATCCGAAATACATAGGATGTATTCAAAATGGGTCCTCTGCTTTTCTCCCAACCCCACATTTCTACACATTCTCTTTCCTTTTAAACATTTCCATCTTTATACCATATGCCGGGTAATGTTTATTGTAGATTGTGGTTAAAAACTATCAGCAGGGTTTCTCTGGCAGATCTAGAACAGGTGGAGCCATTCTCATAATCTGAAAATAAATTGGACCAAGCCTGCCAAAAATGGGTCATATTTGTTTTAATCTGAGCCCCAGTAGATGAGCTTAAAAGAAGCAGATTTATTTATCCTAAGTGGAGGACAATGGCTCTTGCTGCTTCTTTTAACTGGATCAGTTATTGTGCTTTTATAAGCCAGAAGGACATATTAACCCATAAATACTCCCCTCTCCCTATCCCTATTTTAAGCCTAGACAGTCCATGTGATTCTTTTCCCCATTTCAAATAACAAGGTCATTAATAAAAATGAGCCCGAGCCTTCAGTTCTGGAGGATGACTGACATATCAGATCTCAGGCAGGCTGTCCTGATAGCTCTTTTCTATCTCCGTGATGAATTTATGCAATCCTTCTCGGGTCACATATTTTGGAGTGCTGTTCAACTGACACATCTATAATAAATTGTTTATAATTTTTAAGTTTTTAATGTTGAAACAAATCTATCTAATTCTTTCTATAAATGTTTCTAAGTATGAAATTGAAATAGTAATAATGGACTAACATATCATATTGTGAGAAGCTAATGTACACAGAATTCTCTTTTTCCCGAAGTCAAGATTGTATTTTTTGAAGTTAAAAAGTGAGGCAGTGCTACTGTAAGTGCATTTATACATGCTCATATTTAGATGGTGTTCTACAAAATTAAATGGTTTTGGTAAGGTACACACCATAAAGTGCACCTCAAGTTAACGGAAACGACTTCGCATGACCAACAAGACAAGACAGAAACGTGCTCTTTGAGGATAATCACTTTTGAAAACTGTCTGCAATAGGAAAAATAGAGCCACTGTATGGTGGTAGAATGAAATGTCTGTGCTGTCTAAATTTAAGAATGTGAGTACTACTATAACTTTAGTCTTATAGTTTTTACATAAAAGTTTGATCTCTAACAAGGTTTTGTTAGATTGGATGGAGGAACCTACTAAATTGTCAAAAAACAACCCTAAAATAAAGAGGAGACATGGGTCCTTGGTCTAATATTTGGGATTAATTAACTAGGTATTCATAGCCTTCAGTTATTAGTCCTCAGTGTATTCATCTACATAGTAAGAAGCTTGGTCATTGTGGCAGACAGACTTTAAGATGGACCCTGATGAGACCCTGGATATCCATGCCTTCATGGGAGGGCCTCCCTTGAGTGAAACCTTTGATTTGCTTCCAGCCCTAGAATATGGCAAAGGTAACGAGATGTCACTTCCATGATTGGGTTACA
This sequence comes from Mormoops blainvillei, assembly GCA_004026545.1. Classification (NCBI taxonomy): domain Eukaryota; kingdom Metazoa; phylum Chordata; class Mammalia; order Chiroptera; family Mormoopidae; genus Mormoops; species Mormoops blainvillei. The sequence continues at coordinate 36,359 of PVJD01007831.1, forward strand.
TCAGATTGCAACTTCTGAGTCCCTAGCAGTGTCTCTCTATTGCCTCCTTAGTTCACGTCCTTTGTTAGGGCAGTTAGTCATATTGGAGAGGTCTAAGTGACAAGAAATTAGGGATGGACTCTAGCCATGAACCAGCTAGGGACTGGGGCCCTTGGTCTAACAGACTGCATGGAACTGAATCCTGCTAACAACCAGTGTGTGGTATAGAGGCCATCCCCAATTGAGCCTTCATAGAAGACCCAGCCCAGGAGAATACCTCACTGCAGCTTACAGGAGGCTAGAGCAAAACATCCAGCTTCCCCATCCCTGGATTTCTGACTCATAGAAATGCTGATATAATGACTGTGTGCTGTTTTCAGCAACACATTTGCAATAATTTGTTGTAAAACAATAGAGAGCTAATAGTTATTTTATATTTATAGACCATTCTAGATCTTTTCACTTTTAATAATGCTTCATTTCTGTGGCAGAAGATCAAAGAACACAGGGTGTGGAGCTACATTATTTGTGTTGAAATCTTACCTCCCAACTTGGTCGGTCTTGGGCTTGTGACTTAATCTGTATTTTGTCTTATTTTCTTGCCTTTTATCATGGCATAATCTGTGTCTTTGAGTATTACTGTGGGGACAAATAAATTAAGGCATGTAAAATGTTTAGAACCATGCCTAGCACAGCAAACTATTAATATGAATGGCCTGTAGTGATGATTATACCTCCAGATGTGGGGAAATCCTTCTTCAGGGTGTAGACAAATGAACAAGAGGGGACACTGGTAAGAGGAGGCTGGGGTGAAGCATTTCTCCTAAGCTGCAATAGGAAGTGACTTTCTGAGGTGCCTATACCTCCCAACAGGGGACATTTACATGCAAAGGAAGCTGTGGGTGCTGCGGGGAAGTTCCCACTCTTACTGCTACGGGTTTGATACTTCGGATAAGCCCTGTGTTGCAGCTTCTAGATTCTGCCTGGTGATGGAGTATCTACGTGACAACTTGGATTACTCAGAAGCTGCCTGTGGAGCCTAAAACACTGTTGGCCCTTTCAGCAAAGAGATTCCACATGAGCAGGGAAGATCATAGCACAGCCTCAACCTTGTAACAAGTGCCTCTGACATCATTAAGTGAATGAATGACAGTAGAAATCCTCACACTTACCTGTGATTTCTAAGCCTCCTTAGGTCTCGTGAATGATAGCTTGAGAACAGTGGACGAATTTCTGCTGTCCCTTTCCATGAGTGTCTGGTCTGCCCACAAATGCAAAGGCAGAATAACAACCTTTTTAGTTTTTGCATTAGATTAAAAATATTTTCTTAGAGTAAATACTCATTTTCAATAGTTTTTCTCAACTAGAAATTGTAGTTTAATTTAAGGAATTGCTTTCCAGTGAACAGTCACAGAACAATGAAATAAAAAACTTATAGGTTGTAAAATATGAAGTTAATTTTTTAACTCATTTTAATTTTCATTAAAAAAAATTGATTATCATTATCAGTCAATGATTCCAAACATTAAGCTCTTCTCAAATGAAGGTTAGCTGTATGTATTTGGAGAAGTAGTGTTCAAAATCCTATTTTGAATTTCTACCAATAAGTCAGTTGTGGATACCTTTTTGAAGACAGACAATGTTTCTAATGTGTTTAATGATAATGTTTAATGCAGTTAAAAAAGTAAGGTATCTAACCAATGTCCCCTTGTTTCTGGTAATAACAATACATTCTATAGCAATGCTTCTTTGCAGTAAAAAAATCTATGAAATTTCCTTTGCATAGATCATCTTATATTTTTTAATAGAGATGCATGGAAACAACTGTGGGAACTCAATTAGGCTCAAGTCTCTGTTTTGTCACTTACAGGGTATGGAAGCTAGAGAAACTGGTCAAAATGTCTGTGTCTCGATTTCCTCAAATACAAAATAAAGCGACTACCTCATGAAATTGTTACAGAGATCAGACAAGAAATATTTAAATGGTAAAGAATTATATCAATATAATTGCTATTATACACAGTAATATTATAGTAGACAATGGGGATGAGAAAGTCTCCAGAGTTCTTTCATGTTAGAGATACATTCTCCACAAATAATGCAGGAACTGTACATGTCGAAGCATGTATTTAACAAATTCAGGCTAAGGAACAATTTTAAAGTGATTATTCATATTTTCTTAGTGGCTTTGACAACATAATCTGTTCCACATATGTTGCTGTAGAGTCTTCAAAAAACCCTTTGCAAGATTATGGAAAGCTGATTTCTCATGGTTTCCTTCCACATTATACAGTCAGAAGATCTGGGGGTTGGATGTGTTGCAATGTGTATGAGAACTATATGCAGTGCAAAGCAAAGCACAAGCCTCCCTGAACATAGAGCAGGGCTGAGTGAAGAAGGTGTGGGAAGCTCTTCCTCTGACCTCTGTTGTGTAGAGATGCTTAGTAAAAAATTTGGGTCCTCACAACCTGAAAAGAATGTGGAAAACTTGATATGGGTCTGAGAGTTACCAGGTGTTAAAAAGGTAAGAATGTCATGAGTTGGAGAAATACCGGGCAACAATATTTATAAATAGTATCTGTGAGACAGTGAGGCATTTTTTAAACCTTAAAGAGGAGGAAACTTGGAACACAACCAAGTGCCTATATATAACATATTCAAGTGATGTTTATCCAAATTTCACAAATATGTAAATTAAAACAGAGATAAACATAGGAATATGGAGGATAAAAACCCAAAATTTTTGTTTCCTGATATAAAAGCCATTCCAATTTTAACTGCCATCTCTAAAGAAGGAGAATTCTTTTTTTAAAAAAATTTGTGGCTTAAAATCATAATAATTTTATTATATATCATGATTTTATGGGTCAGGATTTGGGAAAAACTAAACAGGATTTGGGAGTAATTCTGCTCCATATGGTGTCGAAAGGGGTCACTTGATGATATTTGATTGGTCACTGAGCTGAGCTGGTCTGAGAGAGCTTGATCCACATATTTGGTGTCTTGACTGAGGTGGCTGGTAAGCAGGATACAGCCGGGCCCCTGTTTCTCTCAGTGCGTCTCAGGGCCTTCCCATGTGACCTCTTCAGCAAGGTTACTTGGCCATTAGCATGGGCTTATGCAGTTTTCTCGCCTTATCTGCAGTTTCACTTTCCGCAGTTTCAATTACCCACTGTCAATGGTGGTCCAAAATATTAAATGGGAAATTCCAGAAATAAACAATTCTTAAGTTTTAAATTGTGCACCATTCTGAGTAGCTCCATACTGCCTAGGACTGAATTGTACCTTTTTCCTGTGTATCCACACTGTATTTAACCCCCCGTCATTAGTCGCTTAGGAGCCATCTTGGTTATCAGATTGACTGTTACAGTATTGCAATGCTAGTGTTCAACTCACCATTATTTTACTTATTAATACCCTCCAAATACAAGAGTAGTGATGCTGGCAATTCAGATATACCAAAGGGAGGCCAAAAAGTGTTTTCTGTAAGTGTAAACTGAGTATAGTACAATAAAATGTTTTGAAAGAGACAGAGACTATATTCACATAGCTTATATTATAGTATATGTATTATATTTGTTCTGTTTTTATTATTACATATTTTTAATCTCTTACTGTGCCTATTTTATAAAATAAACTTTATAATATGTATGTATGTATGGGGAAAAGAAAACAGTATATATGGGGCTTGGCACTCTGTTGTTTCAGGCATCCCCTGGAGGTCTGGGAGCATATCCCCTGTAGGTAACAGGGGACTATTGTACTGCCAATCTTCTTAAAGATTAGAGCAAGCACTGCCATAACATTGCCTCTCCCATACTCCATTGGCCAAAGAACTCACAGTCCAGTACAGATTCAAAGAGAAGTGGAAATAGAACCCACCTTGAAGGGATTCTTTGGCCTAAGAATTGTGGCTATATTTAATGTGCCACAAATTTTGCCTTGTAAATTTTTATTTTTGTTATATTACTAATTCTTCTGTCTTAAGATACATTGCATCCAGTGTTCCCATGACTTTCTGGGATGTGTGTCCCAACTTTGTTGACTACCCTCTGGGCAGCCCCCACACTTTGCCTCCCTATCACCTGTGGACAATGTCTTAAAGCAATGGTTCTTGAATACTGGTCGAAGAACCAGCATCACCTGGGAACGAGCAGTGCTCAATCCTACTTCAGATCTATGAAATCAGGAACTAGAAATGGGACCCAGCAGTCTATGTTTTTAATAAGCCCTCTTGGTGATGTTGAGGACTGCTGTTTTCGAGTTGTACATTACTCAATGAAAATTAATGCTGTCTTAAACTAGTCTCACAAGAAGCTAAAGTTAATGTTATGTATTCCTTACCACAATTTCTTAAAAAAAAAGAATGTATTGAGTCTGTAAATACCAAAATGGGTTACTTTCAGCTCTAGGACAGACAATGCCAAAGAGCCCAAGGGCTTCCTCTAACCGACTTCCTCTCTCAGCTGTCCAAAGCCTCTTTCACCTACTTGTATGCAGAAGAGGCTTTCTTCTACCCATCCGAGAGAAACTCTCCAGAGACATCATGCCTCATTTCTAATGAATCACTTGAGAAAAGAACTTGTACCCTCTTCATCCTAATAAAAGTTATTGCACAGCTAAAATAAATGAGTAATTTTGTGGATATTCTTTATGACACCTTCTTTTCTGTTTGTTTTTTAAATTTCTGCTCCTTATTATTTCTTTCCTTCTACTTTCTTCAAATTTATCCTTTAGTTAATTTATACTCAGGCTTTCCTATTTTCTTTTATTTAAATCATTTTTAATGTTTCAATTACAGTTGACATACAATATCATGTTTCAGGTATGCACCCCAGTGATTAGACATTATATAACTTACTAAGTGATCATCCCTATAAATATAGTACCCGTCTGACACCATACATACCTAGTAGAATATTATTGACTATATTCCCTATGCTGTACTTTATATACCAATGATTATTCCATAACAACGAATTTGTACTATTTAATTCCTGCACCTTTTCACCCAGCCTCCCAAACCCACCCCCCTGAATCTGGCAACCCTCAAAATGTTCACTGTATCTATGAGTCTGTTTCTATTTTGCCTCTCCATTTGTTTTGTTTCTTTTTTAGTTTTTTTGTTGATAGATAGGTATTTATTGCCAATTTTACTGTTGATAGGTAAGATACGTTCCCTGGTTCTTGCATAAGTGAGTAAGGAGAGGGGCCACTCATACCTGGGAAAGTGACTGAGGTTTCTTCTCTGATGATATTTGACTCAAAGCACTCTGGACACCAGGCATAGTGAGGGGAGGTGGGGTAGGATGACAAAGTCTATATATTTTTTCTATTTTATTTTATTTTTTAAAATTAAATTTATTGGGGTGACATTGGTTCATAAGATTATATAGGTTTCAAGTGTACATTCTATGATACATGGAAATTTACAATCTGAATCATCTATAAGCTGTCCTTAGAGTATTAGGACAGAACTGTAAGTCCCCTTGAGGCCTTAGATTTATGAGATGTTCATAGTCTATTTCACTTAGACATGAAATCTTATAAGGGTTTTAAGGTATGCCTTACAGATCCTCTTCGTTTCATATTAGGGATTCTAAGAAAACCAAGAATAGTGCCCACAGGACAATCATATACCTTAACAAAGTTGGAGAAGAAAAAAAGCATAATACTCTTGGGAAGGCACATCATGAGGCAGCCCAGACCATGTGTAAGTGCTTATGTAGACAGCTCCTGCCCAAGAGCCAGGGACCTGTGTGATGTCAACTCCCAGTGATTATAGTCTGTAGCCAGAGAAACCCACCAGTCAACCCACCAGTCATTCAAGTCTTCCCAACTGAGGCCTAAGATAGCATGGCACAGAGATCTATCCCAACAGTGCCTTCTCAAATTTCTGACCCTATCGTTTCTTTGAATCATCATAATATGTTGATGTTTTATAAAGTGTGGGGTGCTACGTAACTTAGAAATAGTAATTTGGGTACATCAGAAGGGCATGGATCATAGCAGACTCCAGATTCTCTACAGCAGCACTGGAGATGAAAGCTCTAGGCTTTTCATGATCATGAGGTCACACTATCTTCAACAAAAATTTGACATCCAGCCAAACTACTGCAATGTGTAATGATGAAATGAGATTTTCGGATATTCCAGTACTAAAAACAATTATCTTTCATGTCTTATTTCTTAGGATGTTTTACCAAGCAAAGGAGAATATAGAAAAATGTATGACATCCAGGAAGCAGGAGATTCAACACATATGAGACTAGGGACATTCTCGTGACTGTGAAAGGGGTCCCAGAGTGTTGCTTTGCAACAGGCCCTGACTGCAACACGATGCCAGATTGGTAGATGCCTTCAGGAGGGATGTTCTCAAAATATACATACATTTCCTCACATATTTAAATGTATAACAAAGTGATTCACACACTTCTTATGGAGAGCCTGGACATGAATTAGTGATAGATACATTATTAAAAAATTAAGCATCAATACACCATATCAATACTCACAAGAAGCAATGTTTTAACTCCAGGGGAAAAGTAAGTTGTTAAGGAAAGAAAATGCAGTTACGCCATTGCACATTATTTACCACATTCACATTTAAAGTCATATTAATAAAACAGAAATAAAACACTGAGTCTGTAATTGCAATCATTTTAATGATATGTTCAGTGTCCTCAGCAGCAAAAGTTCATGAATCTTGCTTTTTCAGGAGAGAAAGTAACAGCTCTAAATAATCAGACTGAGAGACCACACATACCTGGCATGCCAGGAACATTATTTTGCAAAATATGCTCAACTCAGCCAATGAAAGAACACTAATGCCAATTGAACTCCCTGCTCTGTGAAATCTGTTAAATTCTGTGTATGTGGGTATGTGTGAATAGAAAAAAGCTGTTAACTGCCAATATCCTTGTGAAAACATTTAAATACTGAATCACTTGTTCTTTTAAACCTGAGGGATGAATAATTTGGGAATAACATGTTGTTACAATCACTGCTAACGACACTACTCACTACTGAATTTTCACTTTTTATTTCCCCACTTAGTCACTTCTCTAAGTGCTTATCTATCTCTTGTTTACACTAATGCTAATAATAGTCTCAGTCTGTTAAGAAATCATGCAGGCTCTGTCCTCGAATTTCATGAATCTGAGCCTTCTTCCTGCCGCACGTGAACAGCAAATTCATCCACAAAGCCTTCCCTCTCCCCTGAGTTTCTGCAGTGGCGTCCTCAAAACCACTTCCTACGGCTATGGCCCTCACCTTCCTCAAACATAGAAGGATCTCTTAACATTTAAGTCATGTCATATTACCTCTTGATCGAAACCCTATAGAAAAATCTCCACTTCACTCAGGGTAAGTCCAAAATCTTCACAGCAGCCTTTCATGATCTGCACCGCCCCACAAGCACAAAGGCCCTGTTACCTCTGGACCTCTCCCTCCCACTTGCCTTATCTCACTTCCCTAAAGGCCCACATGTCAGGCTGGCTCCACCTTAGGGGTTGTACCCTGACTCTCAGTCTCTGCTTGACATATATTTTCCTGCCAAATTTTTAATTTTCTCACTGCTCAATTCCAGGTTCCTAGAACTCTGTCTGGTGCTCGAATATCACCCCATAAATGTTTCTTGTACGAATGAGTAAAAAGGATGTTTGTACTAGGTATGTTTGGAGGATACAGAAGAAGGCTACATTTTTGTGCATTTTTTTCTCATTTTAAAAAATTTTCCTGAACTGTCAACTTCCCAATTCTACCCTGCTTGTTTTTCATATTCTGCACACTTTGCTACTTGTTTTCTGTCCAAGTCTCCATGCTTCAGATAGAGATTGAAATGAAATTGTTTAAAGCATGCCTAAAATTAAATCCTTAGCTTAAGCCCCAGTTTCCAAATAGAAGCAGAAATCAAAGCGTTCACTGAAACAAAAGCTCCCATGCCTCAGAAAAACACCGCCATACCATAGATCATACTTTCCCAATTCCAACACGCCTTAGAGAAGGGTGGGCATGCAACAGACAGATATATTCTTATTCCTTTGGGAAAGTTAAGAGCAGAAACATCCAAATAGAATGCAGTGGACCAAATAGGCTAACATACCTACTATTGTAGAGGGAATCAAGGCTGATACCAAAGATGAAATGCTAATTGCCCTGACTTATGATGTAAATGCTTCTCTCCCACCTCTGTAAGCCCTTTTCACGCCAAATCTATACTACGCCTCCCAATACCCTCCCCCACTTAGCCCAGCATAAAAGGAATGCGGGGCTTTTGTTCTGGGCTCAGAATTTGGAGTTTGTCTCCTCTGGGCCCGTGCACGTAAATAAAGATCATGCTCCTAACCCCTCAGTGTCTGGTCGTTTCATTTTTCCGTAACACTATAACACGTAGAATAAATTACAAAACTCCTATTTTATAGTTTTTTGAGAGTTGCAATGTAAAAACTAGAGAAATTGAAATCCCACAGACAAAAATACTATTTCTAAATAATCTGATAATTTCTGGCCTTTTCTTTCTAGTTGATCCTGGGTGTGACTTAATGATGAGGCTTATCCTACACAGAGAAACTCAAGAGGAGACAGGGGATAGGTAATCCCAAACCGTATGAATTAGAAAGTAAACCACGCATAAGAATGGAAAGGAAGAGTGCTAGAAAACAAAGAGAAGGTGGAAAATCTTAAAAGGAACCCAGGAAATAATATACACCTACCTTCAAAAAAGAAAAAAGAATAAATCTGACTAAGCACTCCCTGAATCTGGGTATCAATTTTTTCATTTATTTTAGTATATAATTGACCATTATCTCTTAAATATTTCTTCTGTTCCTTTTGATCTAATTTTCTTCTGGGACCCTGGTTATACATATGTTAAACATTTTATATTGTGTTCTAATATTATTTCTATTATTATTTTTTCCTGTATGTTTCTTTTTTCTCTTTTGACCTCTAGTTTGTATTTTTTAAATTTTTCCCTGTTTTCCAGTTCACAAATCTTGTCTTTTGCAGCATCTAATCAGCTACTAACCCTATTAAATTAATTCAATTTTAATTTTAGATCATAGTTTTCAATTCTAGAATTTCAAGATATAGTTTTTAATTTACAAAATTTTAATTGTAATACTATGTTGAAAATTATCTAATTTATAAATATGGCCTTTTCTATTTTTTGAATATATTATTCCTACTTTAAAAATTATTTTTTAGTCTGAAAATTTTGGTATGTGTTCTTTGGGTTTTACTGATCTTTAAAAATGCTATTTAAATATTTATTATTTTTATCAATTATTTACATGGGAATTAGACACAGAAAATATGGGTATGTAAGTAGTGATAACTATGAAGTAAATTATAGTAACTTTCTGTACCAAACTTTCATTTGGTATAGTTGTTAATTTTTTGATATTTATTTTCTTTCGTTTTCAATAGATTCTTTTTCTGATTCTGAAAGGAATTTTTAGAGGTTTTTCATAAAGGCTGTTCTTTACATACACAAAGAACCATTTAAAGAACCAACACATAAATTTTCACCTGTAGCCACTTACCCTGGGCTCCGGCAAAGGTGAGCGGGGCAGAGTGGGCTGGACAACACCTGAGGAGAGACTGGGGACGGAGGCTTTGGGGAGAGAACTGAGAAAGTAGCCACCAGGATCCCGGTGCTGAGTCATCCCCGATGTGGCAGCAGCCATCTTGCTCAGGGAGACCACTCCCCTGAGCAGCAGTAGCCTGAGAGGAAATAGTCCCACCCTCAGGAGGGACTCTGCCCTGGCTGTCTGGTGTCTAAGCCTGACTGCTGAGTGCAGAGTGGTAGCGACAGATAGTAGATCCCTGCAAAGGGCAGGCAGAGTGGACTAGAGGCATTTGAGGAGAGACTGGGGATGGAGACTTTGGGGAGAGAACTGAGAGAGTAGCCTCTGGGATCCTGGTGCTGATTCATCCCCCATAAGGCAGCGCCATTGAGCTCACACAGATCACTCCCCTCTGAGCGGCAGCAACCTGAGGGGAAACATTAGCTCCAACCCCAGGAGGGATCTGCCCCACCCTATGGTGCTTAAGCCTGACTGCTAAGCAAAGAGTGACTAGATTAACAGCTGAAGGAGACAGGCACAGACAGTAGATACTGGGAAGTTTTGAACAGGCTGCCTAAGGTCAGGTGGGGTCAACATCTGACATCGCCAGAGGCATACCCAGAAGGAAAAAACAGTGGTAAATACTAGTGGTTACTGGGACAAAATCCACTGTGGCCTCCATGATCTGTGATATTTTCTTTACTACATAGCTATTTAACATTTATTTCTCGTCCATCAACTTGGTGCATAGTAAGTCACTAGATTTTATACTATAGTTTATTTCTCTCCTTTCTTTGAATAGTCTTAATCTCTTTATAGCCTTATTAACACTGGTTCATTTGCTATTGGTAGTGGGATTGCAAAGGGCAGTTATTTTTGTGGTCATGGGTTTCTTTTCTGTGCTTTGTGGTTTTGCTCTGGCAACCAAATAATGAGAGAAAAAGAAACAACCCTCAATCGAAAGGAAAGGAAGAATCCCCAGAAAGACTACTAAATGAAAAAGAGACAAGTAAACTATCAGATATTGAGTTCAAAACAATGGTTAAGGAAGCTCACTGAACTCAATGAGCTCACTGAGAATTACCAAAAAACTACAGGGAAACTATGAGGAGCTCACTGCAAACTATATCAGCATGAAAAAGGACATAGAAACTATCAACAAGAACCAAGAGGAAATGAAGAATATAATTTTTGATTGAAGAACACAGTAGAAGGAATCAAAAGCAGGCTAGATGAAGCAGAGGAACAAATCAGCAAGCTGGAGAACATGGAAGAAAGAAACCCCCAGAAGGAGCAAGAAAATGAAAAAAGGCTCAAAAAGAATGAAGAAAAGTTAAGGGAAATGCAGGCAACATGAAACATAATAATATCTTCATAATAGGGATACCAGAAGGAGAAGAAGAGGAGCAAGAGATGGAAAGCCTGTTTAAAAAAGTAATGATAGAAAATTTCCCTAATTTGAGGAGAGAAAAAGTCATACAAGTCCAGGAAGCACAGAGGGTCCCAATCAAGAGGAACCCAAAGAGACCCACTCCAAGACACATCATAATTAAAGTGGCAGATATCAAGGACAAAGAGAGAATCTTAAAGGCTGCAAGGGAGAAACAGGAAACAATGCACAAGGGAGCCCTGATAAGGCTAGCAGCTGACTTCTCCACAGAAATGCTACAAGTCAGAAGGGAATGGCAAGGAATATTCCAAATAAGGAAAAGCAAAGGCCTGCAACCAAGACTACTCTACCCAGTAAGACTCTCAATGAAAATGGGAGGTGAAATAAGGAGTTCCATAGACAAAAGAGGGCTAAAAGAAAACACATCTACCAAACCAGCATTACAAGATATGCAAAAAGAACTGCTTTAAGAAGATGAAGAAAAAGAGTGAGAGAGGGAGAAACAGAAGTACAAAAGGAAAAAATGAGTAAGTAGCTATCAATAATAACTTTAAATGTAAACAAGTTAAATGCTCCAATTAAATTATATAGAGTAGCTGAATGGATAAGAAAACATGACCAGCACATATGCTTCCTGTAAGAGACCTGCCTCAGAACAAAAGACCTGCACAGACTGAAAATATAGGGCTGGATAAAATATTCCAAACAAATGGCCAGGAAAAAAAAGCCAGAATAGCAATACTTATATCAAACAAAACAGACTTCAAAACAAAGGTCATAAAAAGAGTCCCAAAAGGACACTTCATAATACTCAAGGGAAGAATCCATAAAGAAGACATCAACATTGTAAACCTATATGCACCCAACATAGGAGCACCTAAATATATAAGGAAAATCCTGGAGTGCCTCAAGAAAGATATAGACAGCAACACACTTATTGCAGGGGATTTTAATACCTCACTGTCAACAATGAATAGATCATCCAAACAAGATATCAGCAAGAGTATTGTGGAACTGAGTGACAAATTAGATCAAATGGACCTAACTGATATATATAGAACCTTTCATCCCAAAGAAGGAAAATACACATTCTTTTCAAATGCATATGGAATATTTTTGAAGAGAGACCACATGATAGGACACAAAATAAGCCTCAAGAAATTTAAGAAAATGGAAATCATATGAAGCACTTTCTAAGACCACAAGGACTTAAAACTAGAAACCAACCTCAAGGAAAAAATTCAAAAACATTCAAACTCATGGAGACGGAATAGCATGCTAGTAAACAATGAATGGGTCAATAATGAGATCAAAGAAAAAATCAAAAAGTTTTTGGAAACAAATGAAAATGAACATACAACAGTCCAAAACCTATGGGACACAGCGAAGGCAGCGCAGAGAGGAAAGTTCATAGCAATACAGGCCCACCTGAAAAAGATAGAAACATTTCAAATACACAGCCTAACACTATGTCTAAAAGAACTGGATAAATAACAACAAACAAAGCCCAAGGCAAGCAGAAGGAAGGAAATAATCAAGATCAGTGAAGATTTGAATGACACAGAGACTAAAAGAACAATTCAAAGGATCAATAAACCCTGGAGCTTGTTCTTTGAAAAAATAACAAAATGAGCAAGACTTTAAGCAGACTCATCAAGAAAAAAAGGGAGAGGATGCAAATAAATAAAATCAGTAATGAAAGAGGAGAAATTACAACTGATACCACAGAAATACAAAGGATTGTAAGAAATTACTAGGAACAACTATATGCCAAGAAATTTGAAAACCTGGGTGAAATGGACAAATTTCTGAAAAATATAATCTCCCAAAACTGAATGAAGAAGAAGCAGAAAGCCTGACCAGGCTGATAACAGCTGGTGAAATCAAAGCAGTAATCAAAGAACTCCAGGCACATAGAAGCCCTGGACCAGATGGTTTCACAGGAGAATTTTAGAAAACATTTCAGGAAGAGCTAACCCCTTTACTTCTCAAACTATTCCAAAAAATCCTAGAAGAGGGAAGACTCCCAAACTCCTTTTATGAGGCTAGGATCATCCTAATCCCAAAACCAGATCAAGACACAAAAAAGAAAGAAAAGTACAGGCCCATATTGCTGATGAACATACATGCTAAAATGCTCAACAAAATATTGGCAGACTGCATCCAGCAATACATTAAAAAGATCATCCACCATGATCAAGTGGGATTCATCCCAGGGATGCAAGGATGGTACAATATTTGCAAATCAATAAACGTAATACATCATACAAACAAAAGAAAAGACAAAAATCACATGATCATATCAATAGATGCAGAAAAAGCATTTGACAAGGTATAGCACATATTTATGATAAAAACACTCAGCAAAGTGGGAATAAAGGGGGCATACATCAATATAATAAAGGCTGTATATGAGAAACCTACATCCAACATTATACTGATTAAGAAAAAAATAAAAGCTTTCCCATTAAGATTGGGAACAAGATAGGATGTCCCCTTTCACCACTTCTATTCATTTCTTATTGGAAGCCCTAGCCACAGCCATCAGACAAGAACAAGAAATAAAAGACATCCACATTTGAAAGGAGGAAGTAAAACTGTCATTGTGAGCAGTTGACATGATAGTGTACATAGAAACCCTATAGACTCCACCAGACAACTACTCGACCCACTAAGTGAATTTGGCCAAACAGCAGGATACAAAGTCAATGTTCAGCAATTGAAGACATTTTTGTACACCAACAATGAAATGTCAGAATCAGAAATCAGGGAAAAAAATCCCATTTACTATAGCAACAAGAAAAATACAGTACCTAGGAATAAACTTAACCAAGGAGATTAAAGACCTGTGCTCAGAAAACTACACAACACTGAAGATAGAAATTAAGGAAGACACAAATAAATGGAAGTGTATACTGTGCTCATGGATTGGAAGAATTAACATCATCAAAATGTCTATACTACCCAAAGTAATTTATAGATTCAATACAATCCCTATTAAAATATGAATGACATATTTCACAGATATAGAATAAACATTTCAAAAATTTATATAGAATTATAAATGACCTGAATAGCTGCAGCAATTTTGAGTAGGAGGGATCACAATACCTGACATGAAACTATATTATAAGGCCACTATAATCAAAACAGTCTGATACTGGCATAAGAATAGAAACATAGATAAATGGAACAGAATAGAGAGCCTAGAAATAAACCCATATCTTTATGGTCAATTAATATTCAACAAAAGGAGCAGAAGCATAAAATGGAATAAAAATAGCCTCTTCAACAAGTAGTATTGTGAGACCTGGATAGCTACATGTAAATATATGAAATTCAACCACCAATTTACACTACATACAAAAATAAACTCAAGATGGGTAAAAGACTTAAATATAAATTGCGACACCATAAAAGTCCTGGAGGAGATCTTAGGCAGGAAAATCTCAGATATTCCATGCAACAATATTTTCACTGATATGTCCCTTAGAGCAAGGGGCATAAAGGAAAGAATAAACAAATGGTACTTCATCTAAATAAGAAGCTTCTGCACAGCTAAAGAAACCTCCACAAAATGAAAAGGGAACCAACCCTATGGGAAAATATATTTGCCAATGATACCTCAGAGAAGGGTTTGATCTCCAGGATATATAAAGAACTCACACAACTCCACTCCGGGAAGACAAACAACCTAATTAAGAAATGGGAAAAGGTCCTGAACAGACACTTCTCCAAGGAGGACATACACAGGGCCCTGGGACTCATGAAAGGATGCTCAGCATCCCTAGCCATCAGATAGATGCAAATTAAAACCACAATAAGATAGCACTTCACACAGCCAGAACGGCCATCATAAACAAATCAAAAACTGGAAGTGCTGACCAGGATGTGGAGAAAAGGGAACCCTAGTACGCTGTTGGTGGGAATGCAGACTGATGCAACCACTTTGGAAAACAGTTTGGAATTTCCACAAAAAACTAAAAATGGAACTGCCTTTTGACCCAGCAATTCCACTGCTGGGACTATACCCTAAGAACACTGAAACACCAATTCGAAAGAACCTATGCATCCCAATGTTCATAGCAGCACAATTTACAGTAGTCAAGGATTGGAAGCATCCTAAGTGCCCATCAGTAAATGAGAGGATCAAAAAACTATTGTACATTTACACCATGGAATACTACACAGCAGTAAGAAAGAAAGAGCTACTACCTTTTGCAATAGCATGGATGGAAGTGAAGAGCATTATACTAAGTGAAATAAGCCATGTGGGGAAAGACAGATACCATATGATCTCACCTATCAGTGGAACCTAATCAACAAATTAAACAAGCAAGCAAAATATAACCAGCAACTTTGAAATAAAAAACAAACTGACAATAACCAGAGGGGAGGAGGGAAAGGGATGACAGGGGAAAAGGAGGGGAAGGGTCATCAAGGAACATGCATAATGGACCCATGGACAAAGCTAATGGGGGGAAGGATTGAGGGTGGGAGGTGGGGCGGCGTGGGCCTGGGGAAAGTGGTGGTGGGAAAATGTTGATGTGTGGATGATGGGATGGGGTGCAGGACAGAGGGGATTAAGGCGAGAAAGAAATGAGACAAGTGTAGTAGCATAATCAATAAAATATACAAAAAATAAAAATAAAAAATAAAATAAAAATAAAGAGAAATGATATTCGATAAAATTACTATATTCTTTGTTCAGATGTGAATGTAGCCTAACGTGATGTGTTCTGGAGAATGTTACATATGTGCTTGAGAAGAATGTATAATTCTCTTCCTCTGCTGTTGGATGGAATGCTCTAATATGTATTTCATGTCCATTTGGTATATAGTACTATTAAACCCACTGTTTCCTTATTGATTCTCTGTCTGTACGATCTATTGTTTGTAGAGAGTTGGGTATTGAAGTTCCTTACTACTATTGTATCGTTATACTATTGTGTTTATTTCTCCTTTTAATTCTATTAATATTTGCTTTATATGTTTAGATACTCCAACATTGGGCGAATAAATTTAACTTTATGATGAACTGACCTCTTTATCATTACATAATTACCTTTGTCTTTCATAAATACTTTTAGTTTAAAATCTATTTTCTTTGATGTAGTTAAAGTTATTATGTTCTTTGTTAGCATTTACTTATAATATCTTTTTATATCTCTTTACTTTTAGCCTATATGTGTTCTTAAAGCTAAAGTGAGTCTCTTGCTGGCAGTTTATTATTGGATCTTTAAAAGAGAAGAATCCACTCAGGTATTCTGTATATTTTGATTGTAAAGTTTGATCTATTTATAGTTAAAATAATCATTGTTAGACAATCACTGTGCTGTTTTGTTAAGTGTTTCATACTTTTATTCCTCTCTTTCTGTCTTGCTTTGTGCTTTGATGACAATTTTTTGTGGTTATATACTTTGATTTCTTTATTATAAACTTCTGCATATTTACTACATGGTTTTTCTTTCTGGTTATGGTGATGTTTACTTAAAACATCTTATATTTATAACATTGTTATTTAACCTGAGAACAAAACTTCAATAGCATACAGAAACTCTATACTACCCCCTTAAAATTTTAGATTATTCATGTTTATATCTATTGAAATTACATATTCAGTGACACTTTTTGTGATTGTTGTTACTTTGAATGCTTGATTTTTAAAAAACTTTTAACCTAGAGTTTAAAGTGATTTAAGTACCACCTTTAGAATATTGGAGAAACTGACTGACTATGTGTTTACCGATAAGTCATGTAATTGCTATGAATTTCATCAACAGAGATAGAATGTATATGGAGGCATCAAGTTTTCTTTCAGGATGTTTAGAAGATTACAGTGCATGGAATTATAGGATACAGAATGCTAATTAATTTATAAAGTGTGACAGGAAAAGAGAATGTATGCTAATAATCTGGGGGCAGGCAGGGTCTCTGTGAGGCAAAGAGGCAATTTGTTAAGGGAGCAGAGAGAGAGAGAGAACCAATTAGTATGCAGGGTTGTACTATAAAAACAGTGGTTGAAAGCAAAGGAATGGGAGTTCCCTGGGAGTTAGAATGGTAAACAAGCTGGTGGCCAAAAAGTTTGTTCTGTTTTTTCATCGACTGGTTCTAGTAGTGTTTGGTTGTCCTTAACTTCATTCAGAAATAGTTTTGTTAGATTGTGTTCTGACAGCTGTCATATCAGCATGCATTTAAAAACACTTATCAAAATTGGTGGATTTTTGTGTAGCCATTTTAATATTGAAGATGGAAGAAAATTAGCAACATTTTCAGTATATTATGCTTTATTATTTCAAGAAATATAAAAATGCAACTGAAATAAAAAAAAGATTTGTGTAGTGTATGGAGAAGGTACTGTGACTGATCAAACAAGTCAAAAGTGGTTTGCAAAGTTTCGTGCTGGAGATTTCTTGCTGGACATGCTCCACGGTCAGGTAGACCAGTTAAAGTTGATAGAGATCAAATCAAGACAATAGTTGAGAACAATCAGCATTTATATCACACAGGAGATAGTCAACGTACTCAAAATATCCAAATCAAGCATTGAAAATCATTTGTACTAGCTTGGTTATATTAATCGATTTGATGTTTAGGTTCCACAAAGATACACAAAAAAACCCTTCTTGACTGTATTTCTGCACGCAATTCTCTACTTAAATGTAACAAAAATGTCCCATTTTTAAAAACAAATTGTGATGGGTGATGAAAAGTTGTTACTTTACAATAATGTGGAACAGGAAAGATTGTGGGGCAAATGAGATGAACCGCCACCAACCACACCAAAGACTGATCTTCATCCAAAGAAGGTGATGTTGTGTATATGATGCGATAGGAAGGAAGTCCCCTGTTATGAGCTCCTTAAGCATAAGTGGTGAAGAAAATTACTACTTAATTATTTGCATAGTACCTTAGTCAACAAATACTAAATCTGAGTAAAAAACATGACTCTATATGTCAACCTAATTGCTAAAAATGAAATAAAAATCAGTTACATGATTCTCATTAGTTAGAAGCAGGAAATCATCAGGGGGAGAGTTTCTTGATACTTGGATTTGGAAAAAAGAACTTGGAAGAGGCAGTCTTGCAAGTCTTTGTTGACTAATGAATATTTCCGTGCTCCATAAGTTACATTCATGAACCGATCAAAATAAACCCTCTCAATAACCAATATTTCAAGAGAGGAAAGGTCACCATTTTGATGGTATGGTGGATGAAAAGGAAGTTATTCCCCTATCCACGATCCTATGGCTGGCAACTTAATCTCAGGCAAACACTCTCCTACTCCCCTGTCTCCTTCAAACCTGCCACATCAGGGGAGGGGGCTGCTTGTTCCTGGCACGCCTGCCTCTCAGGTGTGGTCAGAGGCAGAGAGTCAGCACTTTGACTCTGCTCTTCCCCTTACAGAGGGGGAGTACATTGTTCTGCTAAAAATTACAAAATCATTATTGATCACCTTACAGGAATACATTATATTTTAAAGCACGCCTATTACCTAAGCCTAAATTATTTTAGGTTGTCATAAATTTTGAACATAAAAATACTCTGAAGGAATGGCCATAAGAATCATTAAATTTTTAAATAAATTTAAATAAATAAAGCATAAATGAAGCATTTATTGTGCTTCATGGGTTTATATAAAGCATTAATATTAACATAGTCTAGAGGATTCTATGGTTTTAGAGAATTTAACTTTGGGTAAGAATAGAGAGCAATCATTTAAACTTAGGAAGTCGCATTGGTATCTAACTATGATCAACATGAACAGTGCTTACTTCAGGCTTTCGTCCCCAATAGTTCTGTCCAGTCACTTTTCTCCAGATGTGGCTACTCTTAACAGATTGTCACATGGAAGAGGTATAAAGAAATGTATCTTTCACTTTAGAATCATATAATTCAGTTCTTTTGTAGTTTTAATTTTCATAATCGAAATCACATAGAAAAATGAGGATCTGAATTTTCTGAGTAGTTGCCTTAATTTTTCATTTTATTTATAGAGCTTTAGACTGGGTCATATTTACTTTATTACATAAGGCAGAGGAAGATGTGAAGGAGAAATGAAGACTGTGTGTGTGTGTGTGTGAGTGCGCTGTATAATTAAGTTCTACTTCATAAAAGGCAACCATACCTTCTTACAATCAACCAAAGTAGCTCAAAGGCCACAGATACTCCAAATAAAACTTTTCAGAACCAGTTCTTATTTTAATGTTGTTTCCAAATATGGTCAGCTGTGAATTGAGAATCTTTAATACAAAAACATAATAACATGAAGAAAAAGAGGGCATTCAGTGCATAAGCATCAGATATTTCTTTGAACTACTCTATGATAAATTAGTCTACAGTATTTTGACTCCCACAAAAAGTCCTGATTGTGATGTGGATTGTCATAACTCATTAAGAATAGTGTCCAGGTTGAGCAGGGGAAGCAGTGGAATGAAGATCCAAAGGTAATTTTTTTTTGAAAATAATCAAATTGTAACTATTTTTATCTTTGAAAGTTCTTACAATATACTCTGTAAATTTTGTGAATGGATGAGCTATTTCATTTCACTGTACCAGAGAGAAGAATAACTATTGCACCATTACTTATGTGCTGCTTCCCTAGAGCTTAATGAGGATAAAAACCTCTATAGAGATCTGAAGGTCATGCTTCTTATGCAACAGGCAGATGAAAAAGTGATCACTTAAGATATCTTAAATACACCCCTTTAGGTTTTTGTTCAGCTGTTCATGCAAACCATTAAAGATAATGAGTGCTAAACAAGCCATTCTGAAATGGAATAATGACATGCTTCATTTGTTTCTAAAGACGTTCACTGCCTCCCCCTCCCCCTTTTTACAAAGCTCTGGCTCATGATGTTCCAACGCTGTGTCATTTTTCAAGTTAGGCACTGGAGGCTGGATCACCAGAATCCTCTAGACTATGTTAATATTAATGTTTTATATAAACCCATGAAGCAGCTTTCTGTGTTTCCCCCACATTCATTAGTCCTTCACACATTTTAAAGCCCAGTTTTGGTCATTGCTGTGGCTGAGAAAATCATGAGTAAATCCTCTCCATTGTGTAAATCCCTGAGCGTCCATGATCTGTGACATGAGTTTTGTATATGATGTGTGTTGTGCCCGTTTGCTGTGTATGCATCTTCTTCACCTGAATGTGTCATGTTGTCATGGGTGGGGCTTTCTTAAAGAAAGATTATAGAAAAAAATCTTTCTAGAAAGCTTTTTGGGAGGTGACATAGTGTATGGGAATGAGAGAGAGAGATGGAGATGAGGAGAACGAGGGCTCTGCTGAGGTCACAAGCAGTCTTAGAGCAGGAGAGGTTTCACTTGAGGCACAGGAGACACCTGGATGTGCACACCCCATGCCAGTCTGTAGTCACCTGGAGGAGGGCACACCTCCCAGGCATCCCCAGGCCAGGTGTCCCATAGACAAGGGCAGTTTTCAGAAGGACATAGTCACGGATCCACAGTTAAACTCAGGGGATCCTCAGCTCCTTGCTCTGCAGTTGTCTCTGGGAGGTTAGGGTCTCCCCACCCTTCCACACCTCAGAATCCTAGGGTGTGGCTGCTGGGCTTTAATTTTGAAGTTTTTCATTTAATGTGCAAAATAAAATGACCTACAATTATGCAGTAAGTGATCACAAATATAGGCATTTGAAGAGCACTTCTTGTCTATAATACACTTATTTATATTATATTATACTATATTTTATATATTATACATCATATATGGACTTATTTCTATTACATAATTACATTATATTTACTATAATGACAGATCTATATATTATACATAATCTATATATTATTTATATAATTATTTAATACAATTATACATTTGTATTATATAATTATACTGAATATAATTATATACTGTATTATATTATATATTACATTGACTTGTTAGATTTTGTACACATTATACTGTTTTCTTGTCCTGCAGTTTTCTTCACCCATATGTACATATTTAAACTATTTCCTCTGCCTTTAAGTGATCCTCAGTTTCACCCATGAAATCTCATATAATCTTACAAGACCCAGTTAGAACTGGCCTGCCTGTCCCCCTCATTCCCCACCTTCTCTTGTCTGCTTTGATGTTATGTTCCCTCACCCTTATGTATCATGTGCTTTTTAATGAGTTTAAATTCTATCACTACCTTCTACCGGCTGAGTTATCTTGGGCAATTTATTTAATGTCTGTATGTATAAGTTCCTGTCTGTAAAATGGGATAACAGTGGCACCTCCTTAAAGTGAATCACCTGAATGCGCATCTAGCACTGCCTGATCAGCTAGGACAATGACAGTCATATTTAGTAACCTTGATTTATCTTTGAATTTCCTTGGGGACTGAACCAGGACTTTCCAGAGAATAGGCTCTTTGTCAGCTTGTTTGATGAATGCATTTCTCTTGTCTCTTTATTCCTGGGCTTGAAGTTCTTGCCTTTGACAGTATCCATCCAAACCCCATTTTATAGACATAGCTCAGTTCCTTCTATACACTGCAGTCCCTAACTCTTTCCGCTCTCACTAATTTGTCTCCTTCCCACTTTGACAGTACGTAGACGCAATGCCCCACACAATTTAGCACTCAATTACAAGCTGTCTTATACTCACACTTGTGTCATGCTTTATAATCATCTTCTTAAATACATTGTTAACTCCTTGCGGGGATCATATTGGAAGCTATTAAAACTGTCAAAAAGCTGAGCTCAGCTTTGAATCAGAGTAAGCCTCAGGAGACATTTTGAGGATTCTTCTCTTTATCCAATATTGACTGAACATGTACTAAAAGCGATAGACCTGTGAAACAGTGCTTAGCACACTGGTTGCTACATAAGAATGCTTACGTTCAAATGCCACAAAAGCAAAAGCTTACTGCTATAAATAGGAAGGACATATTCTCAGAAAGCATAGCAGGGGATACATGGCTGGGGGATGAACAGGAACCCTCACAAATCTCTTCACAGAGCTGCGCTTGAGTGAAGGGGGAGGGTCTGGCTACTGGCCAGGTGAGGTCTGGCTAGGTTTGGGAAGCCGATGGCTCCGACATCCCACCCTTACAAGATCGCCACCCAAGTTGTCTGGGTCAACTCTGTGCGTCCTCTTTTTGTTAGCGCTGTCCTGAGGACTTGCATCTGTCATAGAATGATGACAAGGGACTTTACCTGCACATTTTCCTTCCCAATGCAGTATTTTTAATATAAAAACCTATTTCATCTTTAGTGCTTGGAACTTATATTAGGGACACACCAGGTGGAAAGCGTTTTAGAAAAAAATCATATGTAGTATTTACTTCTACCAAAATAATCTCTTAAATCATTGTCCAAAATTGAAATAAAACAAAACAAAACCTTAGTTCACCATTCAAACTGTTATCAAAGCAATGGAACTATCTCGCTAAGAGAAGCGTATATTTCAATACTAATTACCAAACATTTCATTCTCACAGGCTGAAATGCATTTCATTAAATTACATGAAAAAGTTTCAGTAGTGAAGGGTTATTTTGTTGATATGTAAAATTAGTGTTATATTTGATCTCTAATTGAGTGACACATTCACTCACTCTTGAGAGAAAAAGAAACATAATATTTGCTGAAGTTTATCTGTGCAATTTTAACTGCATTATCTGCCATTGGATATAAATGTATTTATCATTTAACCCAGAGATATTTGAATAACTAAGTTTCTAAAAAAAAACCTTACTTTAAAAGTGTAGCTTTTTTTCAGATGATATTCATATACATAAATTTCCCTTCAAATATAACAAAACTGGGATACATTTAGTTTGAAGAATTCTAAACCAAAGTTGTGGACATTACTTTATAATTTGATTTTAAGAGTTTGGAGATTATTTGGAATGCACTAGATAAATAATTTTTACCATAAATATGATGACTTGTTGCTTAGGAGTATGAGTAATCATTGTTAACTACAACTTAATAGAAAGGATTTATAATAATTATTGGAGTTGATAATTGTGATGAATTAATACAGAGTTTCAGTAGAGTCAAACATCAGCAGAATGTGTACTATCTATCTTTATTTTGTACTCCCTACAACATGAAATCCTAGAGTTGCCCACGTGAGATGCAGCCAGGCGGAAAAGCAACACTTGCAACTTATAACACTTGCTCTTGTGTTTTACCAATATTCATAGCAAAACAGATGTTGAAACACAACTGCAGGTATGTGATACTGAGAAACCATTTGAAGGAATAAGAGGGATCCTGCATGTTAATAATGATTCCTCTTTATCCTGTCTCATTCAAAATCCTGTAGGCCTGTGATTAGTCCCTGAATCTCAATTTTAGTTGCTCTGGGGACCCAGGATTTGGCACCCAAATAGCATTACCATAGGCACAGCATTGACATTTCTGTACACGTTTCCAGTTTAGTGTTCAAGTACAAAAACTTTCACACTTTGACTCTTATCATATTGGATCTTAGGTTCAAATTGAAGACGCCCTTTGTTTCCTCTCTCACTAAATCTTCTGTACGAAAACTTGCTTCCAAACTGCAGTGGGTGTTCTGGTGAATTCTGTCTCTCTCTGACCTAAATAATTTTTCTGGGTTGTTGCTCCAGTGATGAAATTCCACCCTTTTGCCTGTGCAGTCTGTAGTATTGTTACAATATTAGGGCTTTCCAGTTGAAGAAAAACTTTCAATGAGTTCCCTAAATGGACATCAACATGGATTTTCCTGCCACTCTCTGTGCAACATCATTAAGCATCCTCAGGAAAAACCACTGATCAATATTTTACTCATTTACCATTTCACATCTTTTGTGAAATTTAGCAGTTAACAACAGCTTTGACAGGGTCAGCTGGTTCTGAAGAAAGCATTTGTGTAGTGAAGGGTTGTGTGTGTGTTGCTGTGAACTGACTAGTTAGATCAAGAATGGTTTCTGTTTATCGAACCCTGAAACACTGCGATGTTCTATATGAAACTGACATGATTGCCATATCCTGTTGCCATCATGTCTCAGAGTAAACCCGTGGAGTGTTGGAAAATAGCTCTGTGCTGGTATGAACCTGGACATACCAGGTTAATTTTTAAACATGTTTTCCCTACAAGACTTATCAGAAACTTGAATATGTTGTGAATTACCAAGAAGTGAATTTAGTATAAATTCCATGAACTGATTGAATAAAGATTCATTTTCACAGATCTCTAACAAAAGAAATAAAACATTTAATATATAAGGAGAGTACTAGAGGATTTTTCTAAACAGTTTTTGACTAATGATAAAAACTACAAAAGTTTCTCTGTATTCATAACTGTTGAAAATTTCAGAACTTACTCTGTGCAGGTTAAGGGCTTTGGCTTCACAATCTTAAGATAAGCATAGAGATTACAGACTCTCGAGGGAGATCTATTCCTTCTAATTCATCACCTTTTACTTGCTCAAAAATAGGACATTGATGTCAGGGTTCTAATTAGGGTTGTGAAATGGCATAAACAGGCATGGATTTTTCAAAGGTATTTATTTTCCAGGCCCTAACATACTATGTAAGGAATGCAAGTAAAAATCTTGATAACAGGACAAAATGTTATTATCTTGTTTTAGATTCATTGAAAATTTGTTGAAATTTTGACTTTGAAAGGTCTTTATTTTTCCTTTTCACCCTGGTGAGAGGTGGAATATTAGATATGCACACTGTAGAAAAATAAGTAGATAGGCTATATTATCTCTTTAGGTGTCAAACATACACACATACCAGAAATAAGAGAGGGCTCGTGCAATCTGACTCTCAACATGCAGATTCAATTTAATTTTACATCTTGGTTCACAGAAACATGCAAACCAATATTGCTGGCTCTAGGTAACATATGGATAAAATAAAAGAGCTCACTTTTTCAAGTTTTGGATGGAAATAGAGAGGAAAAGAAGTTAATTTTAGAAACAAATATGAGTTTTTCCAGAGTTGTGATATCTAGTGGTTGGAAGCACAAGCATTATAATTAACAGAAAATGACACACCAAGATGTGAGAGTCAAGTCATGGGCATAATTTTTGATATTATGTTTTCAGACATTGTTACCAGGCTGTGCCTGCAGATGCTGAAGCTGACTCGGGGCTTTGCTTTTGTTTCTGGGAATGTCAGGTGGTAGCACCCCAGAAATTAATCAGGGTAAAAGCCTTCAGTAGATCACAGTGCAGGGAGGGAGGCGGGTTTGTCTTTTTTTTGTTCCAGGTTGTGTTCTAACAGTATTTTAAACCACTGCTTTTTAAAAATGATTCTTCACATGATTTAAACAAATAGCTTAAGTTCTTTTGCCTAAACATGAAGTTGTTTGGACAGTATCTTATTCATTGACATCCTACCACTTATTAGAGAAGCCCACTTATTAATGTAGGTTCATACCATTTCTGTATGTAGCAACATTCTGTTGTCTTCCAGGAGAGTTTTATATGTCCTTGAATGTAATTAAAATTGCTTTCATATGAAAATATTTTTAAGCTTTCACTTGAATTCAATTATCCTCCATCAAACAGTTAAAAAACTTCATTTTATTAAATTTTTGTGTTTCTATCCCTAATATTCATGAGGTGTAAAAAAAATCACAAATCAAAATTGACACTGTATATATCTCAGTCTTCAATGTCATAACCTGAGCTAACAATGGTATTTACTGTTTTATATATAATTTAGAGAATATATAAACATCATATTTTTATAATAGCCAGAACCACATTCTGCTGGGGTCTAATTAGGGCCTAAAGAAGAAATTAATGGTAAGTTCTTTCTGGCCTATTTAAATACAGGGAGTAGTTTTAGCTGGGCATCGATCTATTTTTCACCATTTTAAACACTGACTTTCAGAAATGGCTGATCTCTGTTGCCCCCCCACAACCCCATTGCTAATGACCAGCAAGCCTGAAGCCTGGCAAGTTAGAAACCTAGGGCACCATCCAGGAACCTCGTCTGGAGAAACCAAGGTGCCGTCTATAACACGGCTGCCAATTGTCAGGATCCCACGTCACCATGACCTAGAGTGACTTGTTTCTCAGGCATGGAAGATGGGTTACAAGTCTTACTGATGCAGCTCTCCAAGCCACAGGTACAAGCCCTTGACCATGAACCCATTTTTTCCCAATGGTTCCCCTTTGTCTAGATGAATTTTCCAAAACACCTTCAGTTGTGTCCCTGGCATATGACATTGGCTGAAGACCTTTGTTTCCTAAACATGTTTTAATAAATTTAAACCTCAAAGCAAAGAGTCTGGGTCTAACCCTGCCTCAACCTTTATACCCCTAGGACAGCAATGTCCCACAGAACCTTGTATGACAATGAATATGTTCTTTACCTGCACTACACACTACGGAGTGACTAACCAGCCACATGTGTCTTTGGAGCACTTCACATGTGGCAACCAAGGAACTAAAATAATATTTATTTTTAATTTAACTTATATTTAATGAATTTAAATTTCAAGAATTTTTAAATTGTATTTTTTCCATTACCATTTATTCTCCTTATATCCCCCACCCCTCTGCAATCAACACACTTTTGTCCATGTCCATGAGTCCTCATTCCTTTTTGCTTGATGTCCTCACTCCCCACCCCTTACCCAGACTTGTAAGCCTACTTTCTATGAATGTGTCTCCATTTTTCTTGTTAGTTCAGTTCATTAGATTCCACATATGAATAAAATCACATGGTATTTGTCTTTCTCTGACTAGCTTATTTCACTTGGCATAGAGTTCTCCAGGTCTATCCATACTGTCACAAAGGGTAAAATTTTCTTCTTTTTTATGACTGAGAAGTTGTCCATTGTGTAGATGTCCCATAGTTGTTTTATCCACTCATCTACTGATGGCCACTTGATGCTTCCAAATCTTGGTGATTGTAAGTAACGTTGCAATGAACATAGGGGTGCTTATGTTCTTTCAAATTAGTGTTTCAGGCTTCTTTAGATAAATTCTCAGAAGCAGAATTGTTGGGTCAAAAGGCAGTTTCATTTTTAATTTTTTGAAGTATCTCTGTACTGCTTTCCACAGTAGTTGCACCAATCTGCATTCCCATCAACAGTCAAAAGTTTTTCCCTTTCTCCACATCCTTGCCAGCACTTGATGTTTGTTGATTTATTGATGATAACCATACTGACTGGTGTGAGGTGATAACTGATTGTGGTTTTAATGTGCACTTTTCTGATTGTTAGTGACGTTGAGCATCTTTTCATATGCCTATTGGTTATCAGTATGTCCTCTTTGGAGAAGTATGTATTCAGGCCCCTCGCACATTTTTAAAATTGGATTATACTTTTTTTTTTGGTGTTGCGTTTTAGAAGTTTCTTCTAAGTTTTAGATGTTAACTACTTATCAGATATATCAGCAAATATGTCTCCCATTGGGGTCATCTTTTTATTTTGTTGAAGGTTTCCTTTGCCATGCAAAAACTTCTTAGTTTGATGTAGTCCCATTTGTTTATTTTTCTTTTTCTCTTGCTTGAGGCAATATATAAGAAAAGGTATTGCTATGAGCAGTGTCTGAAATTTCACTGCCTATGTTTTCTTTTGGGAATTTTATGGTTTGGGGTCTAACATTTAAGTCTAATCCACTTTGTATTCTTGTGTGTGGCATAAGAAAATGGTCTAGTTTCATATTCTGCATGTATCTGTCCAATTGTTCCAACACCATTTATTGAATGAACTATCTTTTGTCCATTATATGTGTTTGCTTCCTCTGTCAAATATTGACTATAAAGGTGTTGGTTTATTTCAGGACTCTCTATTCTGTTCCATTGATCTGTGTGTTTGTTTTTATGCCAGTACCATGCTGTTTTGATTAGTATGGCTTTATAGTACAGTTTGATATTAAGTAGAGTGATTCCTCCAACTTTGTTCTTTCTCAGGATCATGGTTGCTATGCAGGGCCTTTGGTGGTTCCCTATAAATTTTTGAAATATTTGTTCTACTTCTGTGAAATACATCCTCGGTATCTTGGTAGGGATTGCTTTGACTCTATAGATTGCTTTGTGTAGTATGGGCATTTTAATTATGTTAATTCTTCCAAACCATGAACACAGTATGTGCTTCCACTTATTTGTATCTTCTTCAATTTCTTTCTTCAGTGTCTTATAATTTTCCAAGTACAAGTCTTGACTAGTTGCTCTAATATTGGGCAGATTAGCTTGAAATGGTATCACTACCTGTATATAAATGATAGATGTAAGAATGCTGTCAGTCTCCACCCACATTTAAGCCAAAACACTCCAAGCAAAAGTGCTGGTCCTTTTTGGGGGAGGGTTAAAACTTCCTAGTGACATCATGATGGCTTCACTTTTTTGTAGAGTTTAATCTGTACTGTTACTGATATATCAATTTTTACTGATAAATATGTATTATTTTTAAAATAGAGCTTTGCTATTACAATGATGCTTCTAAATTCTTTCCCATGGATTTTAATCACATGCAAGATTGCAAGACGTTTTGCTTTTCCTGTTCTTAATCAAAATCAATCAATCTCGAATTTGATCAAATGCTTTGAAAGTTTTTCAGTAAGAACCATTACTTGATGAACAACAGGGAACAACCATCCTGTTTTGGTGTTTGCAGTAACAAAGAGAATAAAACAAACAACAAACAATAAAAACGGAGGGGAATGAGCTTTTGACAGCTCAGTCCCAACATAAAAGCTCTAATCTCTGCAAAAATGTTCAATGCATTCTGTTTGACAAGATGGAAACTGGAGTGTTTGTAATGTCATAACTTTGGAAAATTTAATGATGTCTTGGGACCCAGAGTTTTTTATATACAGTAGAGTTAATCAGGCATTTGGGGAGATGAGATAACATAATTCTCAGTTAAATGATATCAATCTTAGTATAATTATTTCTTTCATTTTATGAAACCTATCTCTATTTACTTTTTATATAACAGCTTCTCATCTGTGGTTATTTCAGTGAGAATTCCTCAAACATAAGAAATGCTAACAAAACTGAAATATATTTCAAATAGTATCTTTTTTATCTTAGCTATAAAATAAGTCATATGTGATTGCTAATTCAAGGTTATACCCATTCTCATCCCTAACACTCCCAGAACCAGAGGCATCCTCACAGATTAATTTTTGAGAAAGCAGGCACTATCGTGCAGGAGTTTATGGGGAGTAAAGGCATCTGTGATGTGGAGGGTGCAGGGATGGCAGAGGGGGAGGGGGATGCAAGTACCAAGACATGCCCCCGACATTCCTCCAGGGAGTTCTGAAGCTGGGACGCAAGGGGTCCTGCCTTGATACCTCGCTGGGATGAGCCATCAGAGTGGGTTTCCCAGGGAAGGGGGCAGGTCTTGGGGGAGCTGACTTTCTTCAGTAAAGTGGATTTAGAGAAGTGTTCCTCAAAAGCTGCCTTCTCATCATCTCTAGAGGCTGGGTGTTTGTGGCTGGAGGGTAAATCTGCAGGTAGACCAGGTACCCCACTACAAGTGGCAGAATTTAGAGGGAACTAAACTGCGTAGTTTTAAAAGGCCTTGGGCATATGCAGAACTTGAAAATGACCAATCCATAATTCCTGAGGTCCAATCTGAAATGAGCATGCTTTGATCAGTGGCTTAGTTTAAAAAACAAAATGTAATAAAATGGTGCCTATTCAAATGAAGACTAAGGAAGCCAAAAGGTATTATAGGGTGGAAAAATGTAGAAAGGTGCTGAAATATCTGTCACCAATAGGATTTTGAAACATTAATGTTTTGATCAAAAGAGATAGTAGCAATTACTTTGACTTTAGAATGAATGAAAAATACCACTATAGTGATATAAGTTGTATCCAAATAAGAATGCTTGGAAAAGATGGTTGTTGTATCGGATTATAAATGTCTAATTCATAAATGCATTGCCTTCCTTGAGAAATTTTCCCACCAGATTCTTCCAGGGTATAAGGAAAGGAATAAATGGACATAATATAGAGTTAATCACTTTTAGAGCATCATGGTATTTTAATTACTTCCTATTATATAGTTTGATTAGATTGTCACCTAACGTGATGCTTACTAAGTATATAAGTAGCTTTTCATGTGTGAATGCAGAAAAGTTCAGAGTTTTCAGGTAATTTATAAAAAACAAACAAACAAAAAACCAAAGTCAAAGCATCAAGTCTTCACCCTAAACTGTTTATTAGAGAAGGTATGTAGGAATTAATTTAGAAAAGGCCTATAGAAAATGCCTACAGAATTTTTAAATAATTATACTTTTATCTGAAAATTGAAATGCATATATTGTGTAATGAGAATTCATCTCTGTGTTATGGTGGTTTTAAGTCAAGGACAGCTATATTTCCTCACTCTGTTTTGATTTACACATTTTTTTTCACCAAGATAGGTTTTAGATTGCAGATCAGTGCTTGAGTGTGGGGTTATATTCAACAGCATGGACTCTGTTATAGGTTGAATTGAGTTATAGGCTGAATTCAGTCACTTAAAACTCATATGTAAGGTCTTAGCCCTCAGGACCTCAGAATGGGACTATAGTTGGAGATGGGAACTTTAGAGAGGTGATTAAGTTAAAATGGGGTCATTAGGCTGGGCCCTTAGCCAATAAGACCAGTCTCCTTTTAAGGAGAGGAGGTTACGACACATACGCAGAGAAAAGACCACGTGAAGACGTAGGGAGAAGGCGTCTGCAAGACGAGGAGAGAGACCTCAGGAAAAACCAAGCCTGCCGACACACTGATCTCTGACTTCAAGTCTGCGGAGCTGTGAGGAAATAAATTTCTGTTTTTTAACCACCCAGTTTATGGTACTTTGTTATGGAAGCCCAATAAAACTGTTACAAATTAAATCCCCCCATATTCTGAAATCCTAATGCCTATAAACTTAGAATGTGACCTTACTAGAAATAGGGTCTTCACAGAGGCAAGTAAGTAATAAGTCAGAATGAAGTCATTAGATTAGCACCTAATCCAATATAACCTGCATCCTTATAAAAGGGGAAATTTGTACAGAGAGGGAGAAAGAGAGAGATGTGCACAGAGGGAAGAGTATGTGAAGATGCAGGAAGACACAAGGAGAAACATAGACCATGTGAGGACAGAGGCAGATACCAGTGTGATGCAGCCCACAAGTCCAGGAATGCCAGGATTCACCAGAAGCTGAAAGAAGCAAGCTAGGTTTTTTCTTTTTATTTTGCAAGCTATATTTCTCCCCTAGAGCCCTCTGAGGCTCCTGTCTCTTATTTTACCAGCTTAACCTATGATTTCTCTTTAACCTGCCTTTGAGATCACTAGTGAATATCCGTTTTACCAGTGATACACTATGTGTAGGGACATGTGAATATGGGTACAAAAAGGAGACGAGCATTAACCTGACTGGCCATAGATGGTTCTAAGGAACAATGTATCTCAAGCAGCTTTTATTTCTCCTGGGATCCTAATCTCTCCTTCTTTATCATTTAGAATAGCAAGTGTTGAGGTACAGGGCATATTTTATTGCTGTGTTATACTCCCTACTTCTAATACAACACCTTATATGATCTTGGTTTCCCCTTATCATTGAAGCGTTGGCACTGATTTTCAAGGAGTACACATGCAGAAGCTACTTCCTGAGTACTTAAGTCTATAGTTTAACTCACATGTCTATTTTAATTTAATGTATCTATGTAACTACTGATAAATTACTGACTAATGAATGCTCACCTATTATGTGAGTGATACATATTGAAATGCTCTGTAAACTTTAAAGTGCCTTCTAATAATTAGATGCTAATTCTGCTTCTATCTTTCTTATAGTTGGACTGCGTGGTCTTGATGAGAGCTGAGGCATTCCATCATTAACACTTGGAGCTAACCAAGATAAACTGGTGAAAAAATAAGCTGGGAAATTATGACATTTGGATAAAATTACTTTTTCTCCAATCAGGCACATTCTCTTGGTGTACCCTGGTTTTCTTCCTGTTTTATAACCTTGTCATGGTTTTTGCTAAAGGTGCATATACAGCTATTGACACATAGGGAAAAAAAAGAAACAATGTAAAAATACCACTAGGCCCTTCCAGTACTGTGTGTCTCTCTGATATTGACCCATTGAACTCCTGACCTGTACCTTTCCTGTCAGGTGATCTATTCAGATGCCTGACTCTGAACGCCTTAGTGACAATTTTCATGCTATTGCAGCTTTGCCTAAATAAAAGAACATAAAATGAAGACCAACACAGAAACAATTGTGGGCAAAAGTTTTATTTTTTTAATCATATGATACCTTCCTTAGGGTCACTTTGTTGTTAATTGACTCAGATCAGTTGACACTAATAAGTCATGGAGACATCTTAGGAAATACATTGAGTATATTAACAACTTAATGAACTTAAAAGCAACTGAAGTGCCTTTTTTTCCAATCATGGCTTCGTTTTTCTAATAGAAGCTTTATTTGCAGGTTTATAATTGCAGTGAGTTGGCTTTAATTAATAGAATAAATTTTAATGTAATTAATAAGTCAAATTCTTACTGGCACTCTCAGGTGATTATGCACTTTGATTGGTAAAGATGCAATTTGCATGTTATTAAAATAATCAGAAGGACTTTGGCATTAGAAGTAAGGTAACACTTAATTTTAGCTCACTTAAATCATTTTGTTACCCAAAGCAAAATGAGTGCAGACAATCATATGATTCATTAACAAGTTAAGGCATGTGCAAGCTGTGAATTTTTTCCTTGTACTTCAGAGGGCGAACCAGATACAATAACCATATATATATTTTTTGTTTTTTTCTCTTCTTTTTAAAATCTGAGTGGCCCTCCGCTGAATGTGCAGTGTCAGAATGGAGGGGCCTTAGCATGCCCAGCAGGTCTGGTCAGGACCAGCCTGCAGTCGTGTGAGGAACGGAGGGTCTTCAATTAGGGACTTTATCCTCTAGTTGCTGAGGTGACTCTGCCCCTCACCCAGTGGACAACATTGCTAAGAGATTGCCCCCAGGTACCACACCACCTCCATCTTTTGCTCCCCAGACACCCTCAAGAGAGCAGGACTTGGATTATCACTGTCCTTGGGGACAGAGAAATGCATACAATTTTTCTAAGTTCCCTGGGGTAAGAGGTCCCTCACCCAGGGGGGAGCTGGCTTACCATAGTGTCTTGATTTACTGCTCCCCTCATTCACCACCCATGCCTCCTACTCCTCCCAAATAAACTACTTACTCATACAGCACAAACCTTGTCCGGGGTCTGTATCTGGACAAACCTGAGGTCAGATGGGACCACACCAGGAGACACATGTGTTGGTGTGATCTGATGATGTGGCTCTACAGCTAGGGGTTTCTATGTGGGAAGGAGAGGGGTAAGACCTGCACCTCAGCTCAGGTCAGTTGCTACGCCAGAGGAGAGAAGACAGCCCGACTCTGGAGGGCTACCCAAGGCATTGACCTGAAGTTCACACTCATAGAAGCTCTGGTGCTGGGAAGGATGGGCTGATGCCCATGTCCAGGGGCTCCGTGCCATGGCGATGGGATGTAGACCAGTCAGCCAAGCTACAAGTTAGGATTAGTGTAAGTTAGTTGGTTGGTCCCGATGGCCCCATTACTGGTCAGGATGAGAGCTGCAGATATTGGGGAAGGATCTTTCCCTAGCACTCAGCACTGCCTGGAGTCCTGCAGGGGGACAATTTTATTCTAGGTATGTGAATTCCTTATTGACCCCCCAACAAAGGCCTCCATAGTCAAAGAGGGGCATATTACCCTGAGCCTGGAGATTTTGAGCCTTGTTGGAAATGCGGTCTTACTTTAAACCCTGAGGTCCCCCTTGACTTCCTGTTACTTGCAAATAAATATTACTTCTCTTTTTCTATTTATAACATTATCCTTACTTATTTTCTCATGGTACTGTCTAGGAGCAGTGTAGTGTTCTCAGACTCAGCTTGAGCACTCCCTGTCTGCGCTGCCTGTTGTTATTTGGCGGTGATCTGTCACGGGCAGAGGGTTTCCTTCCTTATCCATTTCACACAGAGCCAGCAAACCCTCTATAAGGCTCTCACCTGCCTTTCCTCACGAGCTTCTATTCAAATTAGGCATTTGAGATCGTCCTTATCTGCTGGGATCGGATTATGTTTTTAACCACTCTACAGTTAGAAAATCGTCTGTTCACTTTAAATCACATGTGCAACGCACTCTAGATGTATTTCACAAAATACTGGAATGGCCAAACTAAAAGAAAACAGAATTTAATTTTTTTAATGCATATTCCACTTTGAAGTTGTGTTTTTACCAGAATATAATATTTATTGATCATCACTTATGTATAGCAAAGTGACATATATAATTTTCACAATGCATGAACCACAATCACTAAGGCAAATATTTTTCAAAATAAATTTTTAGTATTTACCATTTCATTTTTCTAGCATATAAAATGTTAACTTTTTAATTTAGCAGAAATCTGACCTTCAACTTGGTTAGAACTGTAACATTCTTGAGACTCTAAGTAGATTAAAATATTCCCTTGGCTTATTATGTGTGGTTATCTGATGAAGACAATCTCTCCTTTTTTGTATGATTGAAGTAGTCCGAGAGCTCTTTAAGCTGGTTCTGCTACGAAGATCTGTGAACAATGATGATGATTTTAGCCAATTCATCCACAGAATAATATCTTTTTAGAACATATTTTTAGAATCATAATATAATTTTCAAAAATCAATGCACAGCATGAAATGGCAGCCTGCAAGTTTTTCAGAGCCGTTTGTTATACGAACAGAAACTTGCTAAAAGTGCGACCATGTTTTAATAGGCCAGCCTAATCTTGATTATTTAAAGCTGTGTAAAGTAACAAAATTCTAGCTCATCGCTCACAAAATAAAGGATTTAATGAAGGCGCCACACATAAAGGTGGGGAACCACGTTTGCGTTTGTTTAACATACCGCCTCTGGTTTACAATGGCCTTCTGGTTTTTCGTTTCATTAACACCCTCAATTTAAGCGCAGGAGGACAATTCGCTATGATTGTGGCAGCTTTTAACATTTGTTTAGTTGGATTCACACCTCATCTGACCCTCCGGGTTTGGTTCAGACCCTCTACCCACTGCCCTCCTGGACATCCCTCCCCTGGTCACCATCTACCAAGTGACTCTCTGCTGTAGAGAAAGACAGTAAAGTGCCCGTTGCACAGCCCTATTAAACACTCTGTTAAAATTTTTGTTTTACAAGAAAACAGAATTAACTCCAAAACAAAATTAGATTGCCTGTGGGTTTTAGAATCCATTCAAATACCCCGAGTGAAGGAGACCCGCCCACATGAAGGAGGGGCTTTCTTATAAACGGACTCACTCTAAACTCATGCATTAATAATATCAGACCCCACATCCGACTCAGAAGTGTGGCTCCGCCAACCTGGGCAGGAACCTTTTCCGCAGGCTGTGCACTAGCCTATCTTCTCACCACGCTCCGTAGAAAAATCCCACCTCCAGGCTCAAAAACTTCCTCTAACATGCAGTCAGTCACACCTCATACCTAAGTGATCTTCATTCGAATCCACCAGTTTTTTGTTTGGGGGTGTGTGTTCATGTGCTGTTCTATGCATGTGAAAAGTGACCTAACAAATTTTACCTTAGCCCATGGCCATACCACCCTGAAAGCGCCCAGTTTCATCAAATTTACTTTAAATAAGAGTTCAGGAAATCTTTCTCGAGTTACCTCTATCCGGGAACCAGCCAGCTCTCACCGAGTATCCTGCTAGGAGCAGTTTCCAAAACAGCTGGCATCTCTGCGTCTCGTATTCCCCAGCCCTGAGAAGAGCACCTGGCGCATTGTAGATGCTCAGGATATCATTGTGAATAAACAAATGAGTGTCTTCCCCGAGGCCTGTTGCATTCCGTACTGTTACGTATGGCAGGGTTTTGTAATTATTTACATATATGGCTCTCTACCAGGATACAGAGTTCCCTGAGGAAAGGTATTTCATTCATCTTTATATCATCGGCCCCTATCAATGAGCCTGACATTCTCCTCCAAGGATGGATCAGTTAATGAGAATTGAATTCAAGCCAATTTTGGTGAAAAGTTTACTTGTGGATTCAGCCATTGCTCATGGATTATTGAAGGTTGTTGTACAGCTGTTGTGTGGATAGAATTAGATTAGTAGAAAAATGAAAAAAATAAAAGCTATGTTTAACTTTGTAAGGTATTCCCTACACAAAGGATTCGCTATTCTTCTCTGACATTCTTGGCTGAGAGGGATTATCCAGCCAATCTTAAACCCCTACCGCAGTCCAGGATGCGGTGATCACAGCCATGAGAACTGGTCTTTCTCTGGCCGATGGTGGATTTCCCTCTCCAGCACAGCCACACCAATCACTTCTGGGAATTTTACTCAGCATAGGATCAGGAGATTGGCAGTGTAATTGCTAAGAAAAAGAAGAGCATATTTATTAGAAGGAAAGCCACTGCTACACCACAACAAAAATAACGTGCTGGCTAATACTTAAAACATGATTCTGTTATTTTAACTCGTTGGCATTAGGAGGGTTGTTTATGCCTCTCATGACCTGGGGAAGGTTTGGAGCCTGACGGAAGCAGAGCTCACTACACATTGGGCTGAAGAGAAAGGCTGAGACAGAGAATGAAATGAATCCTGAAATGCAAAGCAAAAAGTTTACAACAAAATTGAGTTGCTTTGTATTCAAAGGAGGTTTTCACTCATTACAGTAAACTGGTAAACTGAGCATGTTTGTGGGAGACAAACACAGTGGATAAAAATCTAATTAAATAATTCAGTAATTCTTTCTGAAGAACCTACTATGAGTGATGCTCTGCAAACTGTCAATTGTAGTGTAACTCATGGTCAAATATACATTCTAAACTTCTACCCTTGAGTGAACTGTTTGATCTGATAAGGTGGGATGGGATGGCAGAGAACCATCTCCAAGCCTCCAAACTATAGATTGTGTAATTAAAGTGAAGCTTTTCTCTAGGCAGAAAAGTAATTGTTGGCAGGTGCACATATCACAACCAATGCCAAATGCATAATGTTGAAGAATTGTAATTCTCGCTATCACAACTTCCCTCAGTAATTCTAACCGCCAAGCTTTGCTGAGTGATTATACAAAAATAGATGATAATATGGACTTGTGTTGGATTGCGCCTCTGAATAATTGCAATGTCATATTAAACCATTAAAAATACTGAGCTATTATTTGTACATCTTCTTGGATACAAAGAAGACAAGCCCAGTACAGAACCTGGACTGAGGCAGGCTGTTACCAACACTCACTGAGTCATGTACTAAGTGTTGTCATCAGGGTGGTGACTTGGTGCATGTCCATGGACAGGCACACATTACAGAAGGCCCACTAACCAGGGCATAAACATCTCTGAAACTTCATAGTAAAGATTACTCTAAAACATGAAAAATATATTTGAACATTTAAGTTAAGGAAAACTGAAGGTCATGTCTACATTAAAAAAGTACTGTTTTAAAAAATAGCAAATAGCATGTTATAGTCCCCTCAAAATTGATCTTCCTAGAGTCTGAACAGGTTTATATAAAAATCACTTCATTTGTTCAAAGTACTTATTAGAAATGATGGAAATGTAAGTAGTGTGCTGTATATGCAGAAATGTCCTGTTGTGAACTTTCAAGAAAGTTTAGTGTATTTGTCTTTGTATTTTTAAAAATATTTTACTCCTGAAACCTCCCTAACTCTGTGTGTGTGTCTTTGCGCCTGTGACAAAACAGAACATACAAGTGTCCTCTGTGCTCCATATTTTATGAGTTAAACTGTTTTAGATCCCTCATTTAAGTGGGATCATGTGGTGTTTGTCTTTTGTTTCTGACTTATTTCACTCAGCATAATGTCCTCCAGGTTCATCCATGTTGTCACATGTGGAAGAATTTCCTTTTTTAAGGCTGAATAATAAATAGCCCATTGTATGTATTTACCACATTTTCTTTATCAATTCATCTCTCCATGGGTTTAGGTTGTTTCCATGTCTTGGCTGTTGTGAATAATGCTGCACTGAACGTGGGGATGAAGATGTGTTTTTAGACCCTGATTTTAATTCCTTAGGATAAATACCTAGGAGTGGGATTGCTGAAACCTATAATAGCTTATTTTTAATAAT
Source organism: Mormoops blainvillei (assembly GCA_004026545.1). NCBI lineage: Eukaryota > Metazoa > Chordata > Mammalia > Chiroptera > Mormoopidae > Mormoops > Mormoops blainvillei. Next base: position 74,339 of record PVJD01007831.1, read on the forward strand.
TCAAGGAATCTCCACATCATTGCCATAGAGGCTGCACCATTTTATGTTCTTATCAACAGCACAAAAGGGTTCTTCATTTGTTACCGTTTGGTTTTTTCCATGTTTGATTGTTGTATTTGTTTTTGTGTGGGAATAAGGCCTGAACTTCATGTTCCACCATCTTGCGGATGTCATTTCCTTCCACATTCTCTCGTCTCTCTCTCTCTCTCTATCTCTCTCTATCTCTCTCTCCCTCTCCCTGAGGGTATAGAGCTCCCTGGCCTAGATTCAGAGGGAAAGGTCCACATGTTTGCACAGTTACTCTAGTCATTTACTTTCATCATCAGACTGAGGTATCTTCTACTACTACAAATTATGTCTTCCAGATTAATTGGAGTACATGAAAATATATTTATCTGCCAGCCTAAATATTATTCTTTGTTCTTTCAACAACATCAAGAAAACCATATATCTAAATGTTTCAGAAGCTATTTCTTTTTAAATTGGCCCCTCTTGAATAACAATGTGGGTATAACCTTTATTAAGTGAGAACTAGGAAGTCATACTTTTTATGGTGCCTACACACACTGGTTTTTCCAAATAGAAACAATTTATGTTGTTATGACATAGTTCTATTTGTCTAGTAAATATTTCTCCTTAGAAAATAACATAATTAGCCCTTTGCTCTATTTAGACTAGAAGTCCAATAAATGTGTTTTGGATGAATGTGTAAATGGTAGAAAATCAATGATTATTATTCAATTGTCTGGCACAAAAATTCACAGACACATATATACATACACAAACAATAATTTGGCTTAAAGAAAATTCCTATGTATGCATTTGGTAACAAGATGCCTAATGAGAAATAATAAAGATCAAAGCAGAAATAAATAAAATATAGTCTAAAAAACAGTACAGAAGATCATTGGAATCAAGAGATAGTTCTTTGAAATGATAAACACAATTGACAAACTTTTAACCAGACTCATAAAAAATAAAAGCAGAGATCAAAATAAATAAAATCAGAAATGAAAGAGAAGTAACAACTGACACCAAAAAAAAATTTACAAAGGATATTAAGAAAATATTACAAACAACTATATGCCATCATATCAGACAATCACAAATAAATGGATAAACTTCTAGAAACATACAAACTTCCAAAACTGAATCAGGAAGAATCAGAGAACCAGAATAGTCATATTACACCTATTGAAATTGAAGCAGTAATCAAAAAACACCCAACAAACGGAAGCCATGGACTGGATGGCTTCACGGATAAATTTTACCAAACTATCAAAAAAGAACTAATACCTAGCTTTCTCAAACTAGTAAAAAAAAATAAGTAAAGAGGAGGGAAGCCTCCCAAGTTCATTTTATGAGGCTAGCATTTATCTTAATTCCAAAACCAGACAAAGGCACTACAAGGAAAGAAAATTATAGGTCAAGATCCCTTATGAACATAAATGTTAAAAAAAACACACCAAAATATTAGCAAACCAGATCCAGTAATACATTAAAAAGATCATACACCATGATCAAGTGGGATTTATTCCTGGGATGCAAGGTTGATACATTTGCAAGCCTATAAACATGATATACCACGTAAACAAAATGAAGAATTAAAAACCATATGACTGTATTGATAGATGCAGAAAAAGCACCTGATGAAATCCAACACCATTTATGATAAAAACTCTCTGCAAAGTTAAAATACCTCAATGTAGTAAAGGCCATATATGACAAACAAATAGCAAACATCATACTCAATGAGCAAAAATTACAAGTGTTTCCATTCAGATTGGTAATAAGGTAGGGATGTCTGCTTTCACCAATCCTATTCAATGTATTACTGGAAGTGCTAGCCACAGCACTCAGACAAGAAAAAAAAAAAGGCATCCAAATTCAAAAGAAAAAAGTAAAACTGTCATTATTTGTAGATGACATAATATTGTATATAAAGAACCCTACAGATTCCACCAGAAAACTACTAGAACTGATTGATGAATTAAGTAAAGTAACAGGATACAAAATAAATATTCAGAAATCAGTTGCATTTTCATACACCAATAATGAACTACCAGAAAGGGAAACTAAAAAACAATCTTACTTACAATTACATTAAAAAATACCTGAAATAAATTTAACCAAGGATGTAAAAGACCTGTACTCTGAAAAATATAAAACACTGAAGAAATTGAAGGAGATACAAATAAGTGGAAGCATATACTATGTTTATGGATAGGAAGAATTAACATCATTAAAATGTCAATACTACCCAAAACAATCTATAGATTCAGTGCAATTCCTATCAAGATACCAATAGCATATTTCACAGACTAGGAAAAGTATTCCAAAAACTTATATGGCACCAAAAAAAGACCTGAGTAGCCATAGGTATCTTGAGAAAAAGGGAAAAAAGTTGGAGGAATCATGCTATGTGATGTCAAACTATGCTACAAGGCCATAGCAATCAAAACGGCTTGGTAGTGGCATAAAAATAGACATATAAATCAATGGAACAGAACTGAGAGCCCCAACATAAACCCAATCCTTTATGGTCAATTAACATTTGACAAAGAAGGTATGAAACTACAATACAGTAATTATAGTATACTCAATAAATGGTGGTGTGAAAATTGGACAGATACCTGCAAAAAAATGAAACTAGACCACCTTCTTACACCATACAAAAGAATAAGAACAAAATGGATTTAAGATTGAAATGTTTTCCTTGGCTGGTGTGGCTCAGTGGACTGAGTGCTGACCTGCAAACCAAAGGGTTTGATTCCCAGTCAGGGCACATGCCTGGGTTGCAGGCCAGGTCCCCAGTGGGGGCTGCACAAGAGGCGACCACACATTGATGTTTCTCCCTTCTCCTCTGTCTAAAAATAAATACATAAAATCTTAAAAAAAACTCTTATTAAAAAAGAGACTTAAATATTAGACCCAAAAGATAAAACTCCTAGAAGAAAACATAGGCAGTAAAATTCAGACATTTTTCTTTTTTTTTTTTTCTTATATGTTGCCTTGGGCAAGGGAAACAAAGGAAAAATAAACAAATGGGACTATAAAAGTTAAAAAGTCTTTGCACAGCAAAGAAAACCATTAGTGAAATGAAAAGACAACACACTGAATAGGAGGACATATTTGACAATGATACATGTGATGAGAACATAGAGTACTCAACACCAAACAATCCAACTGAAAAATGTACAGATGTCCCTGAATAGACACTTCTCCAAAGAGGACATACAGATGGTCAATAGACATATGAAAAGATGCTCAATATCACTAATAATCAGAGAAAGGCAAATGATTACCACAGTGAGATATCACCTCATACTTGTCAGAATGGCTATTTTCAATGAATCAACAAATTACTAGTGTTGGTGAGGGTGTGGAGAAAAGGGGACTCTTGTGTGTTATTGGTGGAAATGAAGATTGGTGCAGCCACTTTGGAAACTCTGTGCAGAACTGCCTTATGACCCAGCGATTCCACTTCTGGGAATATACCTGAAGAAACCCAAAACACGTAATATGCAAGAATATATGCACCCCTATATTTATTGCAGTGTTATTTACAATAGCTAAGATTTGGAAGCAGCCCAAGTGTCCATTAGTAGATGAGTGGATAAAAAAACCTTTGGTACATTTACACAGTGGAATAGTACTTGGCCTTAAAAAAGGAAGAAATCTTACCTTTTGAGACAGTACGAACAGGGCTGCAGGGCACTATGCTAAGTGAAATATGCCAGTAAGAGAAAGACAAGTGCTGTACGATTTCACTCATATGTCAAATATAATGGACAAAATAGAAACAGGTGCATAGATATAGAACAGACTGACAGTTGTCACAGGGAGAATGGTACTATATGAAAAAGGTGAAGGGATTAGGGAAACAAATGAAAAACAAAAGCAAACTCACAGACAAAGACAACAGTATGGTGATTTGCCAGAGGAAAGTGGGGCAGGGGAAGGCGGAAGGGTGTAAAGGAGGAATGAATGGTAATGGGAGGGGGCTTGACTTGGATTGATGAGCACTCAGGACAATTATAAAACTGTACACCTGAAACCCATGCAATTTTATTAACCAATGTCACCCACAATACATTCAACAAAAAAGTAGAAAACAAAAAGATATCTATTGAGGAACATGGCTTCATAAAATCAAATGTATGGAAAAAGTTTTAAAATTATAAATCAAAGTTTTTTCTTGATATGTGTACCCTGAGAAGACTAAAAATTTATCTTAATTATCATTAATTTCCTTAATTTCTTAATTTGTATTTATGTATAGCAGCTCGAGTAGTTTGATGGGAAGAGCTTGGTCTCAGTTACTAAGCAGGGCCTGGAGCTACCTGAGGATGAAGAGAAGAAGAAAATGAAAGAGAGAAAGGCCAAGTTTGAAAACCTCTGCAAAATCATGAAAGAGATCTTGCATAAGAAGGTTGAGAAGGTGATAATCTCCAGTAGGCTTGTGTCTTTGCCCTGCTGCCTTGTGATTAGCACCTAGGGCTAGACAGCTAATATGGGATGTACCATGAAAGTCCAGGCACTTTGTGATAACTCTACAATGGACTATATGATGGTCCAAAAGCACCTTGAGATCAGCCCCAAACACCCTATTGTGGAGACTCTGCAGCAGAAGGTAGAGGCAGACAAGAATGACAAGACTGTCCATGACCTCGTGGTGTTGCTGTTTGAAACTGCACTGCTCTCTTCTGATTTCTCACTTGACGATATCCAGAACCACTCCAGCTACATCTACTGTATTGTTAAGCTAGGACTAGGCATTGAAGAAGCCGAAGTGACAGCAGAAGAACCTAGTGCTGCTGTTTCTGATGAGATCCCCCCTTGAGGGTGATGAGAATGCCTCTCCCATGGAATAAGTAGATCAGGAGTTTCTACCTGCCAACCTGTGTCCTCTGTGTAGTGTCTTCATGTCATGAGACTCCCCCAGCAGCCCTTTAGTGTCTTTAGCCCACTTGGCTTCCTTTGCTGTTTAGTGTTTTATTTTTTTT